>JABASI010003682.1:0-15815 GCA_019776505.1 Tomocerus nigrus
AATGAAACCAATTTACTAACATCGTTCTGAGAAAACCGGGAGCATACCTTTTACCCAGTTGAAAACTTGAGAACAGAAAAAAAACTTTGCATTAAATTATACTGGGAAGGCTTAAGGACACACAACAGGCAGCCCTCAAAGATGATCAAAATTGTCTTTGTCGCCGCTTATTACGGAATAGGTCTGTTTTAGGCGATCAAATAATTTATAGTGTGGTCGCGCCAGTCTGATTTTCTTAATAATCTTTAATAATGGAGTATTTCTTTAAAAAGAATCACATTTAATATGGAACAACAAGGACCAAATTTTTATACACATCGAGTTAATCAAAATTATTATATCAAATTGGTTAATAAATAGATTGACCACAAAAATGTGCCAGAAAGTAACTTTCAGTTGTTTTATTACAATTTTAATTTTCAATGCTTTAAGAAACGCCCAAAGTATCCGAAATCTGTTATTTTATAAAAATTGTGACTTTAACATGATGACTTTTGAAGGGTCTACGCTACACACAGAGTTTTTGTTTTGGAATCAAAATTCTCAACCATGGGTTTTAGCAATGGGTGATAACTGGAACTCTGTATTTGGAAAAGTACGCTCACCAGTGAATCCTTCATCAAAGAATTTGTGCACAGTTAATATTCTATTGGAGCCGGACGATTCTTTTTCAATTTTGTTTGACAAGTTTGGAAGGGAAATAAATCGTCATTCTGCGATATTCATACTGGTCATCAAAGATGAATACAAATATTTGAAATCAAAGTGGCAAAATTATCTCATTCGACATTTGAGAAGCCCACTATTCATTTTCGCAATAAAAGGAAGAAGGGAATATTTAATTCCTAATTCCTTTTAATTCCTTTTTTATGAATTGTTACCGTCACATTTTTCTGGTATATTTGCAGCTGATGCTTGAGACTGGGCATTTAACAATATGGAGGGAGCAATATCTTTACATTGTATATTTGGAGCAAAGAATTTCTTACTCGAAATTGAAGTACGAGGAGTCTCGCACCGTACCAATCAGTCTCAATATGAAAATTCGTACGATTTTCATAATTTGTGCATACTTAGTCCTTGCATGTTTCATTTATTTTTGTTGGGAATATTGTTTGCATGAGAATTTTTCATTTAAGATGAAGCTTTCACATTTCTATCGATTTTGGAAATACGTAGCCATGCGGTTCAAGAACAACTCAGTTGTTCTTGTGCGAGTGTCAAAGATTCAATTACGTAAATCAAAATAAATAAGCTAACACAACTCTTTGGATTTGATTGCCTACTACTGCGACGAGCCCAGCTCCGAAATCTTCGACGTCCAGCTGACAGTTTTGGTGCAGAGAACTTTCGACGTGCCTTGCTGGCTCCTGATCTTTTCTCTCTTTCCACTTTCATTTTTAGTGTTGGCCGTGGCAACGACGGGTTATTCAACCCGCCAAAAACTAAATTGGATCCTCGTGTCCTTGGTCAAGGT
Organism: Tomocerus nigrus; assembly: GCA_019776505.1. NCBI lineage: Eukaryota > Metazoa > Arthropoda > Collembola > Entomobryomorpha > Tomoceridae > Tomocerus > Tomocerus nigrus. Next base: position 1,478 of record JABASI010003682.1, read on the forward strand.
CCTTCTGGATTCTGGACCAAGAAGTCCCGTTCAACAGTAATGAGAGTTTCTACTTGCTAGTCGTTCTCGCTGGATTCTTTCTTTCTTTTCAGTACGGGACATATATCACTAGCGAAATAATTGCTTCACCAGACACAAAACAGTTTCAGAATTTTAAAGATCTCATCGAAAATGACTACCAGTTGCTGCTGCAGATACACAGGCCAAATCATTTGGAAAACTACTGTACTGCTGTATTTGAGAAATGTAAAATGGTGGATAAAATTAATTCGAGTGTCTACATTTATGACTGGGAAACAGAAAAACCAGTTGGAAATGTTGCAATAGACTAAACTGAAGTAACATATAGAGTTCTCACCAATAGTTCCATGAACTTATTTAGTCTCACTGTCAAAGATTATGGACAGTATAGTGACGACATTACCAAAAAATTATTCACTAGACGGAATTTGCATGACCACTAAAGAAGCGACCTATAACTAGCTATTTTCATTTTTGTTATCGTCACAATTTTTTAGCGTATTTCCAGTGGATGCAGGAGAATAATTGAATATTTGGAGGGAGCAACAACTTTTCTTTACATATCTATCGTATAATCCTGCTCAAAATAAAAACACGAAGAGATGCAGCCGGGTGGCATCAATTTGAACATGAAAATTTACACAATTTTATTTTGTGTGGTTATCTCCTTTTCGGCTCTTTTGCTTTTCCACCAAGTTTTTATCTCCCCCCTTTTCTTCCTTTTCCACGAACCCAAAGGTTTCATTTAATTTTATTTTCCTGCAGCTTCGTCTATCCTGCCTACACCTGCACAGACAGTTCGACATATTATTATGACCAAAAGAAAATTCAATGTAACTCTCGGGAGAAAAGTATTCGAATAAAATCCAAATCATTTCGGTAACAAAGAAACTTCAATTGTGAATCTGGAATATAGGATCTTGTAAATTAGCTGTGACTAAAGCAGCCCCTGGAAGCAATATTCAGATCTCGAAAAATTAGAATTTCAAATATTTACTGATATAAAATTGTTGCGAATTTTTTGATTCTCAGCGTTTAAAAACGTCCTTTTTTGTCCTGACAAATAGGACAATAACAAATGATACTGTTGTTGACATGAATAGTTCCAGGGAAATAGAGCTTTTTCAAATTTCTAGGTTTCCCTGTGATCAACTGTCTGTGTCCCATAATCAAATAACTGTCCTTAGGTAGAATCCTGTTCAACAATGTTAAGTAAACTAGGTACATATTTATTTATGAATTTGTTTATCTAATGAATAAAGTATGTATTTGATATTTTATGCCTATACGCAGTATAACCATAATGAAAGAACGGGGCTCAGCTTTCGTTCAATTATCAGATAATATTGTCGTGAAGTCGGATTTTTCGATCACGAAAATAAATAAAGTTGGTACAGCTTAAGTTACAGGAATGAGAGAATAATAATCCATAGATAAAATTACTATAAAATGCATGTTATTCTTAGTAAATGTATAAGTATATAGCAAATTATAAGCAAACAGTAGTAATAAACATGTATGTAGTAATAAACAGTTTTCTAACACTTATGCAATGTGTTAAACATCCATTCACCTATTCATAAGTTTATTAACATTAACCCAGACGACAAATGTTCAACTTACGTTCGCTCATTTTATGCAAGGTAAGCACCTCGTGTTAGATGACAAATATTATTTAACTTTATGAATGGTTCATTATTATATATTCGAGTAAACATTCCTACTAAATCACATCAATTCTTGTGAGACAGTTTATAAAGCATATATAGAGTATATAAGAAACTAAGATAATGGGGTATGTGGTGGCATTGAAAAAAGTGATATTATATGCATAGTAAATAGTATATTGATATACATCCGTGGCTAGCGGAATGGTGGCAGGGAGCCCGCATCCAGCCCTAGACCATCTCTCAGCAACAGCTGATAATTTGTTACTAACGAACAGTGCAGCGTTCCTTCTCATTAATAATGAACATACCTCGTCTATTGATAGGGACAATCATTTGCGATATAGACGTCAATCAAACCGGCAAAAACAAGGGTTAGGAAATGGGCTTGGAGAAGGAATGACAGAATGCTGCAACGTCGCTACAATGCTGCAACGTTGCGATCTTGCGGATCTTATCACGAATGACAAGAATATAGATAAGTACTTAGATAGCGTCACCAATACAATGGCCGACGAACATAAACATCTACTTATCGTTAAGACAGCTGTTGAAGACTTCTCAGTTTCGTTAAAACGCCTTGGATCAATACAAGACGCTACGCTGTCAAAGTTTATTGAAGCTGAGAAAGCCTTCTCTGAAACCATGGATACCTCATTGGCGACAATAAGAAAAAGAGAAACAAAGTTCGAGATGATAGCCGTCCAGACTATACAACATCTGTTCTGGACTGCCCAAACAGCAAGGTTCAATTCCCTGATGGATCACTGTAGGATGAAAATGATCCCAATGGAAATAGTAGTCATTACAACTCTGACTACTGAATTAATACTCTTAGACATGGCAATTGCCAAGGACGGATATCGCTTAGCTATCACAAACACTAGTGTGACAAAATACTTACACAAGTCAATTAATCACTGTCCCATTCGCATGGAGTAACTCCACATGCCACTTAAAACTAGCCCCATGCTTATTGCCACTACGAGTTCCAGTATCACCCCAATATCAGGAATTGACTTGCATCGCTGCCAACCCCATGAAGGCTTTGTTACACTCCCGAATATCAGGCTGATTTTTCACAGGGACCTATGTGCCCTCATAAAAACCCAGTTGTGAACATTAGCGTCGACCAACACATGGTACTGGAAAAACTAAGTCCACCAACGCTTATTCATTATGTAGGCTCTCACTATGTGCCCTCGTTTAGTTTATTTTATCAGATTCTCCTAACGGCCGCTGTTGGATACCTCTATGTGAAACAAAAAATGCGATGATGTCACTTCCAAGTGTTCCATATGTCAGAGGAGACTTTCTCGGGAACCACGGAGACGACCTTACTGTTCCTGGCTTCAATCAACAAAATCCTGCTATTTTCGTTTCTGTTTTGGTTCATAGGAAAAGTGTGCCAAAGCACCCTACAACGAAGGAAGAATCGGAGGACTCGGGAAGCTACACCAGAGCAGACCCGAGAGTCGAGCCCAGACCTTACTTCACCCCCATCACCAAAACTCAGGTTCACATGCCGCCAAAGGACATAACGAAGCCGATCGACGATGATTCCAGGGATCTTCATTACATCAGTAAACGTAGGGTTATTGACCCAGCTCCAGTCGATTACGTCCACAGCACCATCATGGAATGCATCGACGAGGAAAACACCGATTACAAACATCACAATTAAATCGTGTATTCATGTCTCTGTATGAAATGAATGTAATGTAAATAGTTTTAGGATAATCACATATACACAGCATACATAAAAACTCCAACCGATAGTTTTATAAATTTTATAGTTTTTAAGAAGTGCAAACATTTAGTCACTAATAGTAAGAGAAAGTTTAGATAATAGAATTACATACGGTTATTATTTAATCTTCGCCGTGATACGTCGAAGTTTCGACTGGTGGAGTGTAAGAAGGGGGAAAATGTGCTTAAATAATAACATAGAAATGCACATATATACCTATATAAATACACATATCTATATAACATTAGAAGAATGTATGATAAAAAGTAAACCTTTACTAAAGTTCACATAAATTGACTCACCCTATTAGGTTGTATGTACTGACCAAGTAGGTCCAGGTTACAACAATAGTGCTAAATTAACTAAAACAAGTCAATAAATAAGATGATTCAGATCGTATGATCAAAGTAGGAATGAACGTTAAGTTTAAAGTACAAGCAGAATAGCTCTATCCCACTTACTAAGTATGTATAACAGTTAGCAGTAAATAGTATAAGTAAGAATAAATGTATCTAAATTAAAATGCTAAGTAGGCAGAACAATGAATAGAAGTAGGTATATAAATTAGTAGTTTTAGTAAGTTAGTAGTTGATCTAATGTCAGATTTAATTAATACTATAATGTAATGTACCTATATGTAGAATTAGTGTAGAATTAGTATAAAAGGGGCAACGTGTAGCCTCATAGAGCTAGTTCGGTTGGAGACTCCCAAACTTGGAACACTAATTCTCTGTTGAATAAAAGTGAACTATAACGTGGAGACCCACTGTGGTCTTTACACTTTATTTTTGGTGCATAAATTCGGTCGACCCGCGTCAAATTCCCGGTCAATAATCGGTGAATTTATAATATTATCTCGCTCTAGTCACTACAATAGAGATTGAAGCGATAACCGTATGTCACTTGAGTGACAAACTTCTATGGAAACATTTGAGCCATAATATTCTATCAAAAATATTGAGTGAGGCATTGTACCTTATAATTGCGTATCCCTGTACCATATACTAACCTATAAATATACCATATATAAGGGTATACATATACCATAATATACTAGCATATGTCTATACCATAGACTAAAATCAGCGAATAAGTAGGCAAAAAGCATTGAGTATTTAAGGATGACGATTTTCAAAATATGAAGGACCAGGCACCGTGACAAAGTTCCTAGTCAACTACCCTAATGAATTACGCGGTTTCAAAAATCACCTTCTCCGGAAACCTACTGAAGTGGTTAGTGTACGCATGATGATAGGAGTGGACACCTCGCGACAATGGTCGGGAAGGTGCTTACTTTTTTAATTTTGTCATCATTTTTTATTCCATTTTATTATTATTTTGGCCCAGTTGCCAATAATACCCAACTCTCTTCATTATTCAACTTTTCACTTCATGCATAATTTAAGTGAATAGCGCTGTATTAAATAAACTCGAAAACCTTAACCTGATTCACCTCCCCCACTTATCTAAACCATGTTTTATGTGCGTGCTTAGTTGACAATTTTCTGTTCTCGTTATTATCATTATTATTACTTCAAAGACTCGTTTTGTGAAGTGAATCGTTATTCTGCCCATTAATACAAATGACAAAATTAAACATATTTAAAAAGAGCAGGCGTTGCTGAATAAAAATAATTAAATGATGAAAATGACAAAATTAAAAATATTTAGAAAAATGTGAACTAGTGAAGTAAATTGTGATTCCAGCAATTAGGACAAGCCAAGAAAATTGTTAGTTATTTCATTATTTATTCGGGTCGCAATTAATTAATACATTTAATAATTAATAATATATTAATATAATTAATATAATTATTAATGATATAAAATCATTAATTAATTAAATGACGATGGAGGGAAGTAGTATTGTCTCTTCGTGAGAGAAAAACGGAAGAAAATCGTCATTAACACGAAATTAAGCAACCTTACATATTTGACAAAAATTTTAAGAAATCAAAACAGTTAAGGGTTTTTTTTACCTCCTAAGTCTCGTAAGCAGGACGCATGTTAATTTTTTCAATCAGTAATTGAAAAACACGCTGTTCCCTTCTAATTTTTAAAAGTCTCAAAAGAGTCAAAATCTCAAAAGCTTCTCCAATATAATCACAATCATGTCGCACCCCAACAAACACTATAAATACGCACCTGGACCTTCAAAAGAAAACAATGTTTTAAACTGGTGAAAATGCAAATTTGACACAATTTCGTACGATATCGCGAAATAACCTCTAAGTGACGCGTGATACATAACTTCAGTGACGAATTCATGTATAATTTTTTCGGAGGAAAGTGGATATAAAATCGGTGCGTGAGCTACGTTAAGACACACTACATTGCAATGTCGAAAATAATTGTAAATGAGTCATTTAATCACGGTTGGAATGCCTACGTAAAATACCAAAAATTGCCGCGGTTTAAATAAAGAAAATACTTATAAAATTGGATATATTGCTATTATCTTTTTATCTCCACCTCCCGGGGTGAAAGCGTCTTCCTCTGCATCGCCCGAACAATCGAACTCTGGCTTTGATGCAGACACAAAGAAAAAAAAGTAAACTGTCTTAAAAAGAAAGCCAAAATCTAGAGCTCCAGAAAAATCTAAAGAAAAGGAAACCGTTAAAAGAAAGAAAAAGGAACCGACAAATGAAGAGATTCAAAAAAAAGAAAATGCGATGATAAAGTGACAAAAATCGACATAAGCGATCCAAAGGGGTTCCAAAGAGATTTCAAGTTAAAGGAATTCTGTTGTTATATCGGTGAATCGCTTTAAAAATACTTAATATTTTGTCTCAAAAATTCAATTTAATTAAATAATTAAGTTTTGTTTTGAATAACAAATAAAAAGAACAAATAATATGTTTAAAAATATTAAATAATTAAAAGTAATTAATTTGTCTTAAAAATAAGTAATGATTTATCTAAAAAATAGTTATTGATTTGTTTTAAAAGTAATTATTGATTTGTCTTAAAAATATTTATTAATTTGCTTGAAAAATACCTAATGGTTTGTTTTAATAATATCGAATAATTTGCTTCAAAAATAATTAATGATTTGTTTTAATAATATTTAATAATTTGATTAAAAATAATGATTTGTCTAATAGTAACTCCCTATTTCTCTTGTTTTTCAGGAGACGATTGGTACAGATTTTTTTTACAAAAATGGTTTGCGTTACGGAAGTTCGACGCAGATGCCAAGGCTCTACTACTACCTTGGCAGTGGCCTTGTTTTCAAAAGTTGTAAAAGCATTTTGGCTCGCCGAAGAACACTTGAAAAAATATAAAAATTAAAACAATGATTTAATTGTCACAAATAAAAAAAGATTGAATTCCAAATTATCCCTTTTGTTACTTGCATTTAAAATTTTATCTATAGGCTACATGCATAGATATAATATAATCAATAGATTTCGAGAACACAAAAAATCATCATTAAGCATGAAGACTTCAAAAAAATCTTAAGGCGGTACTTAATTTAAAGGCGGTACATATTAAAAATAAGTAAATAATGAATAAAGTGAAAAAATATTTAAAAAAGAGTGGATCTTCCTCCCGACCACATGGTTGAGAAGATGGCCATCACCGCTTAATGATAATCGTCACATAAGACGGTCAATGACGCATGCAAACGAGAAACAATAAATATTCTATCCTTTTGATTTTTAAATTATGGCTGTAGCTCTCAAACTCCAACAAAAATATTCTCCAATGCCACCTCACATGATCACAGTAACTTCTTACAACAACAAGCCTTTACTAACGGTTCCCGTACCTAATGAATACCGAATGGGAGTTATACATTATGAGAGGAATACTCATGTGGGATAATAAAAAGGCAGTGAAGAATTCAAAACACTTACAAACACTATCTAAAGCAGAAGAAAATCAATTCCTTGCTTGCAAAGCCAAAAAGGGCAGTAATTAAGCTAGTGATAAGGAGTAGTCACATCAAAGGAATAAGTCAGCTTTACCTGTATTATGAACTCTAAATTTTAGGTACCCCTCAATGAGCAGCCAACATCATAAAATGTGCTATACATAATTGTAAAAAATGACAGAATCACAAATAAAGAAAAATGCCCTAGATTATTTTAAATTATGAAGATTTCAGCAACAATCTTCTACCATGACGATTTGATCGCTAATCTTTTGTCATAATGATTTGAACGATAATCTTGTACCTACCATGGACACTTGAGCGATAAACTTCTATCTGAAGCATTTGAGTGCTGAAATCTGAAACATCTTCTACCAAAAATATTTGTTTATCAATAATCTCCAATCACCAAATTTTGCGCAATAATCTTGTGTAGAAAAAAATCTATATTTTTAGGTTAATAATCTAATTTGGTACTAGAAATCAGATTATTACACACCGGATGAGCGAATCCGATAACATCATTGCATACTTAGCGAGTTAGATAGCATCATTGCACACGTGGTAAACCGTCCAGATATCATCTTTGTTAAGAATGCCAAAGTGTATACTTATTTACTAGAGACGTTAACGGAGTTGTATTGTAACAGTAAGGAATGGCCGGAGGCTAATCTCGGTGATCTTGTCCCTTATGCGTCATCTTAATCTTATCCTGGTAAATGTGTATGTTCATTAAGGTTTCATTAATGGGAACAGATTTAGAGGAGAATAAAATACAAACCTAATTGATTCTAGAAGTGCAAGCGACCATGATTTATATGGGTCGTTTGGAACGGGAAACGCCCGTGTATATATAAAAATGTACAGTTGGTAGAGAATGACTTTCTCCTGGCCCACAATCAGGAAGGAGTCGTTGGTTACGCTTCGTGTGCCAGAACTGTATTCTGCTAAAACCGACAAAGCCATTCGTCATAACCTTATCCGGATTCTATTGTACGAAGCCTTAAAAAGAATTGGAACCATATGTAATGGGCAAGTACTGCTCATACTTCGCCTGCAATCGAATTATGTTTCATACACGACCAATTTGAACACGAGAAGGTGTCGGTTCTTTGTCTGGATGAGAAAAGTTTTGTTGTACCAACAGGAGTGAATGGATATCACACAAGATAAAGTGTTAAATGACAATAATATTCCCCAGGACTTTCTCATCAGTTGGAATCCTAAGCAATTGGAAGACATACATACAACATCAAGATACGCTATCTTCATTAAAAGGATTTACTTTTTTTGATTTGGAAAGAATTGATTTTATATTGAGTTCTCTCTCTGTGAAATAGTAATAGAGGCATTGTACCTCATAATGACGTATACCTATACCATAATATACTAACCTACACCTTTACAATATAATAGGGTATACATATAGCATATACTAGGATGCGTCTATACCATAGACTAAAATCAGTGAATAAGTAAGCGAAAAGGTATATTATGTGTCTTTACGGATTCGGTGATATGACAGTTTGATTTATTGCGGCCGTTAGAGTCAGTCTGAATCACTTCAGATTTTCCGTACAACAGCGTCTTAATGTTTATAAGAAAAAGCAGCTGCACCAGGAGCTGATTGAAGTATGGATGTGATCACATAAACTATGCGACTGTGTAATAACATTTGGCGTCGGCACCTATGATCATTTTTGACAAGCAGATGATCAAACGTGATTTACCATGACGGAATCTACCCATGGACTTTCTTCACTTAATGCATTGGTGTATGTCTGCTAGTATCTGCAGATTCATTCCGTCAGGGCCGTCGGCTTTCCGTGCCGACGCCAAATGTTATTTCACAGTCACATATGATATAATATAATATGTGTTCTATGCCCTCCAAAACAAAATGTGCATGATGATACACGCTCACAGCTGACGTTTTGCTATTTCACACCGAAAAACAAGCCCTAAATAACATAATGGATACCAAATATGAATCATACACAATGAGAGTAGTACACCCATGTGGGACAATTAAAAGTCAGTGAAAAATTCAGAACAACTTATTATTTTATCTAAAGCATTAATTCCTGACTAACGAAGCCAAAAAGCCCGTAAGCTAGTAGTAAATTTCGTTTTATACGTAACTCGTTCAAAATACTCGTTCAAAATATGTCGCAGGAAACAAACCAAAAAGATAAATAGCGCAGAGTACTCCCTCCCGCCGGATGGGAGGGAGAAACGCACTGTTAGAAACGGGAGGTGGGTGGGAATTAAGGATGGTGGGAGTGAGAGAAATGGGAGAAACGGGGAAACAATCTGACACCTTGAAATAAATAGCTAAACAAACATTAACTAACGAATCTGTGATGCGGCATAATGAAATTTTATTTTAGGAAACACAGTAAATAACATTGACATTATTTTAATTGATGTTTGATACACCATTACACAGATATAATTTAAAAAACTAAATACTTATGGCAGAAATATACGTTTCTACATGATAAAAGATATTTAAAAATTGTATTTTAAAAATTATTCACATCATAACATTCAATATTAGGATACACTTGTTGTTATTAGGTTTCAGATCGTATCTCGTAAAAGAAAACGCCATAAATCTCCGAATTATGAATTGTTAAGCCATAAAAATAATTATAAAAATAATTAATAAAGTAAATCAAATAGCAATTTTAAAGCCCATTTATTTTCAAGGATGTTTCTTTCTCGTTTCGTCTCATTTGGCCCCTTTCTCCCAAACTCATTCATCGAAACATTTAATGCAATAATCACGCCACCTTATACGGTTCAAATTTCAATAATAAAAGTTCCACCGATGCTGTAATCCTATTCCTATCCCCAAATACAACCTAATCCTTCAACAAGTATCGTGGGTGGTTTCCATAACATTTTTGGGTTACCAAATAGTTGATTTCAAAATTTTCATAAACGAAAATACAATTATAGTCCAAAACGAAGTTTCCTTAACCACTGCTCAAGTAAATTCTACACAGCAACCAAGCAATCAGAATACGATTATACACACTAAAAAATATTAATCAAAGTTGAGTAAACTGAGCTCAACTGCTGAGTCAGAAAGGTGCCAGCCTTACTTCTGAGTAAGTTTTAGTCAACCCCGTTGACTACTGCTTCCTCAACCTCATTTTACTCAACGTTGGGGAGCAAAAACTCAAAAAATTTCCACGCCAAGCGTAGAAGCTCTTCTACCTAGCTTAGAGTCGTTCGCTCTACCACATATCACTGCTACGTCATCTGAACGGAAGGTATGCATTAGCTCTTCTTATTTTAGTACGGCCACGGACTGTACGTATAAACGAAAGAGTTAGTTGCTCAACTGTTGGGTGATGATTAGTAAACCGTTGAGTAATGAGTAGTAAACAGTTGAGTAGGGAATGTACAAGCCCAATTTTCACTCAGCACTGAGTACAATTTCAACAAATAGTGAATACTCAACCCGATTGAGTACGACTACATCAATATTGTTGAAATTCTCACAACGTTGAGTGATTTTTGATTTACTCAACCAGTTGAGCTCAAGTTTTTTTAGTGTGTATTAGGAGGTGTCTTGACAAAGTAAATGTTTTGAGTAAAATTGCTTGATGCTTAATTTTAAACTCGGATTGTTCTCTGTTTCCAATTAATAATTTTAGTTTTCCAAGAACAGTTCATAATTTCATATTCCTTTAAAGTTGTAAGCTACCTAAATATTGTTTTGGTAGCTTACAACATACATGTATGGGAAGTTATACAAAATTTTTTGTACGATGCAAAGTTCTACAAAATTTTGTATACAAAAATTTGTACCCGTCCGAGAGAGCCCAATTTTAAAAAGTTTTCTCAACTGTGATTTTTTTAAGTTGGTAGTATCGGTATATTTTCCTGAAGCGCCATTAAAACAAGGCGTTTTCAATTGGCTAAAGGGAAAAGAATCACAGCACTTTCAAAATTCAATTGCATTGATTACCTTACAATATCATATTCCTTGCGTTAATGCCCTTGTGAAAAACAATAGTTTCAAACAATATTGTACCTCGGGTGGGCCGAAATCGTACTCTCTGGGGCGTGTGTCAATTGTTCAGATGATTATTCACGTGTAATTATCGTTTTAATCGTATTGAGAAAACTTTTTAAAATCAGGCTCCCTCGGACGGGCACAAAATTTTGTATAACTTCGCATCATACAAAAATTTGTGTATACAAAATTTTGAATAACTTCACATACATACAACATACATACACGAGTGTAGAAAACGTGAATCAATCGACGATCCTTCTGTTTATACTCTCTCTTACTTAACTGAATGAATACCTATAGCAAACTCACACTATATATTATTTGGAAGAACTCGATGTATCATGTACCTATGCGGCTAAAAAGATTACCCCAAAATTTAATGCTTTTTAAAAAGCTTTCGACTGAGGATTCAAAAAGGTCGAAAGGTATCACACACGCCATTACCCCGGCGACAGAAACGAGATTAGCTTTATGAAAAAATATTTCGTTACCATCGCCGAGATTGCCAAATTGTGGTACCCTCAATCTCTGTAACATTACCGGAACTGGGTATTACGTAAATATTTCCCTGCATCAATTTGATTAAGCCCTTTTCCATTTCCTGTAACTGATTCAATTCTTCTTCAGCAACTGATTATTTTGCCAATCCGGATAAAGCATAATATTTCTGTTTCCTTCAATGTAAAAGTGGGTCCACTAAATATTTTTTTTGTCCAAATGGGACAATATCATCCCTATAGCGATGCTTGAAAACCTGAAATGGTAAAGAGACAAGTTTTTATAGTACTATCATTTAATAATTATATCTAGTATTTAGTGATTCGATAAAAATGCAATGACATCTATTGGGCATTGTGAAGATACTTAAATAAATGTAATAACAACAACCTTTTAGCAGCTGTCGGGTGCCGTAGATAATAAAAACCATTTTGTGACGAAAAATTGATTGGAACTTTGTTAGCTGCGTTTGTAAGGTAGGGAAGGTGTCCTTGCAATATATCTCGGTTCTGAAAAATAAATGAAAGGTCACTACATTACCACTACGGCTGAGACATATATTCATCAGAGATCAAAACCGGTACCGACCAATTACAACAAATATTATTATTAATACCCAACCAATACTAATATTCGCAATAAAAATTTCTAAATTCAATGGATCGAATTTATGGATTTCAATTCGAAATTGGATAGGTGAGGTCCCCAATGTTCCCTCAATTGGAAATAAGGAAAAGATTAATGCTTTTGAAATCTACTCTGTCGTTTTTCCCTAGTACCGAATTAATAGATTTTTATTTAAAATTTTGATATTTGATGGACCGTTCCCTCTGAAGTTTGAAATGAGCTAAAAATAATTATTGATTTCAAAATCCCCATGTTTGATTTCCCCTGGGCAAAAAAAATCGAAAATTGGAGTTATTTATTATAGAGATTGAATGAATGATTGATATAATTTACTGTTCTACTTACATGTGCGAGCCATGCTCGCGCGGTGTTGCCATATTTTGACCCCATTTAAGGAATGAGTCTTGAATTAAGTTCACGCTTAAGCACCAAGAAATAATTTTAGTTGATATTTTTGTCCAGCGGTATTTAAAATTCAGAAATGTAGCAATTGGTGTTGTTTCCTGACAAACCCTATAAATGTTTAAAATGGCTATAATATTGTATAAGAATGATTTCGAAAATGATGGTTGTAATAAAAAAATTAAAACAATTGTTTTTGCCTGTGTTGTACGTTTCACTAGTTCCATATCGTACTTGCAGGACAATTTCTTTTAGCATAGCCATATTCAAATGATTTAAAAGTCTGGATGGAAGAATTAAACTTACCTATGTCCATATGCGTCGAAGACAAATCACTAAATGCATAAAGAATGCAGGAAACGTTATTGAAACGAACTACTACATACTAGCTTTATGAATTGGAATAATTGTAAACGCAGTCAGGTACGCCATTTTGCTAAACGATGAAAATTATAATTAATTTTGAAGTGTTTTTTAACAAAGGAACAAACTTTAATTCAGTAGTAAGTGTAAGTAACAACTGCGTAGAAAGAAAATGGGAATCGTGATCTGGATCATTCGCTTTGCAGATGTCTTCCTACTACTTAGACCCTCACCCAGAAGATTGGATTGGAACTGTTGTCAAGTGAGGGGAGAAGATACAGGCGGAAGGGCATTGAAGATGAATTTTATTATTTTTGTAATACCTACATATGGATTTGCATCATCCATTGGCCTCGTGCAGCTTATAGTTGTATATTAATGAATGAATTGACTATATTGACAATTCATTATTCACATTTATCAAATCACATTCCGAATAATAATGTGATATTCACTTTAACACACCACCGAATTTACCGCTGTTATTCAAATAATACATATTTAATAATACCTTTTTTGCAGAAACCAGAGCATAAAGTCGACACTCAATAAATTTTTGATGCCGCCTGCGCTGAACTTGTATAGAACTTGGTCCAATTTAATGATCCGGGAAAACTATCAAGGATGTATTTAATAAGTAGTAGGTATAGTATACTTTTTTTAGTTGATGACATGGGTCGATGATTTGAAGTCATAGGTCGGCAATCATAAGAAACTAGTATAATATTTCTCAAGCATGAACCCATTTTTCCGCGGTAAGCTAAAATGTAAGCCAGAATATTAAAGTTGGTTGAAAAGTGAAAATAAACCCTTCTGCTCTTCTTCCTGTCTGTTTTTATAAGAAATTTGTTTTGACTTTTTGCCATTGCTGCACGAAAATGCTAAATATTATGATATCTTGTCCAGGAAATTATTATAATATCTTCTCCAGGAAGTTATTATGACATCTTGTCCAGGAAATTAATTAGTATGATATCCTGTCCCGGGAATATTAGTATATCTTAATTGTCCAAAAAATATTGTCATATCCTAATTGTCCCGGAAATATTATGATATCCTAATTGTCCCGGAAATATTATGATATCCTAATTGTCCCGGAA
>JABASI010003683.1:0-15815 GCA_019776505.1 Tomocerus nigrus
GTAGGTCAATCCGTTCTAAAGTTATCGTGCACAGGGACAGACGGACAGACAGACAGACAGATACAGCGAAAGCATACAGAGCAACTGCGTTACTCTGAATAAGTAGTTTCAACACACATGCAGGTACCTACTCTATAAAAAAAATGAAATTATCATGTTGTAATTAACAGTTACGGGATTCAATTCTGTTGTCAAAAAAGCACATTCTTCTACTGGCCGTATGGAAAGTATTCAAAAGAAACTTTTGAAACCACGTTGAGAAAACAAGAAAATGGATAATTTACGACTTTTAATTCTCATTCTAATAATTCAACCAATAAGGGTACCAGGAGAAATAGCAAGAGATACGAGAAGCAGTGACGGAATTAGAGAAGAGCGACTGAAAAGAACACTCGATGAGGATATTTTATTGCAAGTTTCGAATTCATCGCTGAGCCGAATGCAAAGATCTCCAATGGGAATGGGACCCTGGAGTAGAGCAATGCATGGGAGACGCCAAGCACAAGCAAGAGGTTGGGCTCAGCTGTCAAGGTTGGTTGGTGACTACACGCAATATTGGAGGGTAAAGTTTGCTCATTATGGAAATTGGTGCGGACCCGGCGGGGCTGGAAAACCGCAGGATTTCTGTGATTTTTGCTGCATGAAGCTGGATCAGTGCTACGACAACGCTGCATCCTGCCAAAATCCATACTGGCTTAACTATGAATATCTCGATATCAAAGGAAAGCCTGTCTGCAAGGATCCTCAGGGATGGTGTTGGTATTACATCTGTCAATGCGATGTCGCTTTCATTTACTGTTTGAACAGTCGATCATCATGTGACGCAGCCATCCCATATTATCGATGACGTCAATATTAATTTTTAAAGTCATTGGACTAATACTTAAAGAATGCGTTTTTCAATTTCTTGTCATTTTTGTATATAAGTAGGTAGAATATAATATATACTTTGTAAATAAATTTTAATTATATTCATTTCAATATAATATGGCCAATAACAAGAATATTTTATTTGCAGCTATCGAATTTGAAGCACAAAACTTCATAAAATGTGACTTTCTCCAATTAATATTAAAAACGATAGATATTATAGCAGATATAGGTCTCTACATCTTAGTAAGATTCAATATTCAATATTATAGAGGTCTAGTTTATAGCTTCAATGTATTTACAGTATACAAACGCGCAAAAGTGTTATAATTTCCATCCTATTTGTTAATGTTCAATAATTTGGAAAGTTTGGCATGTAATTTCTTTAGCAAAGGTGAAAATACATATCATTAATGATAATACATCAACTTTAACAATGGACTGTTTTTAATATCAAGGATATAATATTGAAACAATAGTAGATGCAATGAGCATCAGCGTGCATAAATAGTTTCCATAAAATGATGAAATTATATCATGTTGCAATTAAAAGTTACGGGAGTCATTTCTATTACATATCAAAAAATGCACACTCTTCTATGTACTGGCTGTATAGAAAGTATTCAAAAGAGTGTTTTGAAAACCGTGTATAGAAAACAAGAAAATGGACAATTTACGAATTGTAATTCTCATTCTAATAATTCAACTAATGGTACTAGGAGAAATAGCAGGAGAGACGGGAAATATTGACGAAATAAAAGAAGAGCGACTGAAAAGAACACTCGATGAGGATATTTTACTGCAAGTTTCGAATTCATCGCTGAGCCGGATGCAAAGATCTCCAATGGGACCCTGGAGCAGAGCGATGCATGGAAGACGTCCAGCACAAGGAAGATCTTGGGCAGAGTTGGGAAAGTTGGTGGGTGCATACACGCAATATTGGAGGGTAAAGTTCGCTCACTATGGAAATTGGTGCGGACTCGGTGGGGCCGGCAACCCGGTGGATTTCTGTGATTTTTGCTGCATGAGGCTGGATCAGTGCTACGATAGAGCTCCAAACTGCTACAATCCACACTGGCTTGGCTATGAATATCTCGATATCAAGGGAAAGCCTGTCTGCAAGGATCCCCAGAAATATTGTTGGTATCACACCTGTCAATGTGATGTCGGTTTCATTACGTGTTTGAATAGACGAGCATCATGCGACCACTCACATCCCGATGACGTCAATACTGATTTTTAGTCATTTGACTACCTATTACTAATTGTAATATACTTGAAAGGATACGTTTTCTAATTTGTTGCCATTATATATGTGACAGTTTGTCAATAAATTTTAATTATATTCATTTCAAATTTCAATATTTGGCCATTAACAAGAATATATTATTTACAACTATCGAATTTGAAGCACAAAACTTCATTCAACTTCAACTTCATTCCCGATTATAAAGTTATTTCCTGTTCTTCGGGAATTCCACGTCGTTTTTATTTTGTGAACGAGAGGAAAACCCGATGGGTAGTAGTAAAATTGCTTAATCCGATCTAGGTATATCGTGCAGCGAACGATAAATTGGTACATATGATATAAACACGACAGCCCAATGGCCCAATCTAAATCTATGAGTTACACAGGAATGGGTAGGATCTCCTTATTTATTTTGGAGTGGATGGGGATGAATGGCTTTGACGCCTAAGTATCTCACCACTGATAAATGAGCAATGTAAAAACCATCACAGTCATGTATATCAAAACCCTGTAAAAAATTTAAAAAATTCAATTTATTCTCTTATTTTTTAAATTATGTACCTAGGTATTTTATTTGCTCTGGCAAAGGATTATTATTTCTCTCTCTCTTTATTATTGCTTGGGTAATTTCTATACTCATTTTTTGATGTATGGTCATAATACCTAGGTCCTTCTTATTTAGATTAGCACAAATATCTAATCATTCCTCCATGTTTCAAGTCTAATCCAAAGGTAAATAGTAGCAACGTTTTCAAATATGCGTAGATATTATGTCAGTTATAGTTACTTAATTATGAAAATAATTGAAAACAATTTTTTTGTATCAACTCAAAACCTATAATAAATCAAATGTATTGTTTTCCACAAAAGAAAAATGGAAAGAGGAGTTCGTCTGCGCAGGAAAGTCCTTAAGTAAATGTACAGGTATATAATATTCTATATATAATCTGTTTTTAGGATAACCTAGCTGACATGAAAATAGAATAATTTATTAATGTTAGGTTATTATGGCATGATATTGCACATTCCTGCAAAGCAATGCAAAGCAATTGCCCTCCTAAACAAATAACTGCTGTAACTACAACGGAGACTACTACAACACTTTGTCAATAAATATTTTACGCAGAGAAATGCAGAATGATATTAAGTAGTACAAATGCATACCCATTGTCTATCTATAATTTATTTCAGGCTCTCACGCTACCACTTAGTATTATTCTATTTAATCCAATATGCATAAATATAATGAGCAAAACACAATCATGAACCCAGATCAATTTTAGTATATTAACCAGATACACGGGATTCGAGAATTTGAGATGCGACCCTAAGAAGTACAAATAATGATAATGAATGTATTATAGTTCCGCATACGTGGGCATTAATATTGTCATTCGTCATCTCATCACTACTTATACTGCTACTATACGAAGTCTTAAGAAATTAAGATTGAGACTTACCACTTACCTATAAGGATGATTTGTATTTAGCTAATTGGTGGACATGACATAGGTAGGAATTTGTCAAGATCTTGTTTATATTGGTTTCTAACAGACACAAAATGTATTCTCCACACTAGGATCTTTAAGCCATACTACTCCATGAAATCGAGTACATCTTAATTTCTTAATCTTAAATTTCCCAAAGAAAACAGCTTGATAAACTCTTTTTAAAAATATATCATATTAAATATTATCTGGAAAATGGAACGCCATAATCAGAACATAGTGAAGAATAGCAGTAGATTGTTTATGTTTAGGAAAATTGGTTCGATAATGAATAAATTTGGTCAAGATGTGTCAATAGCTGAAGCAAAACAACCTTTTACTGTGTCAATTTTCAATAAATCTCCAATTTCTAGAAATACATCTGGAACAAAGGATTGCATTTGCTTTCAAATCTGGTCAATATTTCTTCTCGGAAAATACATCGGTCTTACTCCCTTTTCGTTTAGTCACAAAGAAAAGGACAGGGAGTATTTCTGCAATCTTGAATGTGATAGATGTTCTTCGAATGCTATTCTGAATATCGTGTTTATGCTACTCTTCGCATACTTCACGGGATGGATCTTGGAAAATTATCCTCTCATTTTACGAGAATTTTTCCGCGGAACGGATCTGTACACACTTTGCGTCGTAGTAATCTGTATGTACATTCAAACTCTATTCATCTTAATATCCTGTCGCGCGTCTACTAAACAACTGATAAAAATGTGGAATTATATTCAAAGTTCCCAGAAAACACTAGAAAATTTTTCGACGTCACATTCAAATGATTTTCCAGTTGAACATTCACCAAAGCAGTTGCGGAATTTATCCTACGCGGCAGTAGCACTGATTTTAGCATCTTTTGTTGTTTACACAGTTTACTTTCTTTTCTCCATATTTCAGCCAGGTACAGAAGGGATTTTGCCGCCAACTAAACTCAGTTTAAAATGGGGTACCTTTATGTTCATGTGGGAGAAAATCATTAGGTCACTGGTTATGATTTATGGACCAACAAAATGTGCCCAGTTTGCCATTTTCTCATTGGTAATTCGAAAATTGTTTGTAAAACTCAATTTATGTCTCCGCTATTGTTTGACTAAAGATTTTGTAAGGTCAAAAGATATAGAAAGCCTCCGAATGACCCACCAAGAACTCTGTCAGGGGATTCGGCACCTGGAAACTTACTTCGGAATTCCTAATTTACTCATTTGTTGCAATTCTGTCTTGGCCATAACATGTGGCATATATTCCGTTATTTTGATGGAAGGAGGATTTGACGATTTACATGATACCGGGGCACGGATTCTACATAACTTCTTCTACGCGGTGTGGGGATTTCATCTTTACTTTGCAGTAATAGAATTATCACTGATTCTCATTCCAGGACAGCTATTACAAAATTCAGTAAAACAATATTACGTTTTTATTCCTTAATTATTTTATTATACATTGAAATTTTGAAATCATTCAGATATTTCATAGTTTATTGTATTATGACATTTAACGCTATTTTTCAGTCTGTGTCTGCATCTAATACAATTTGCAACCTACCTTTTTCAAGAGCCGATGCGGATACCAAATTTCAGGTTCGAAAAAATTAAATTATTTTAAAAATTGAAAAAATACTCTATAAGCATTACTAATTTTAATTCCAGATTTCTCTTTTCATGCAAAAATTAAATGGTTCAAGGAGAATCACAGCGTGCTCTATAATTACAATCGGAATGACTTTGTTGGCATCTGCGGTACCAAATATTACGACACATATCTTAGTGATTTTACAGTTTCGTTTAAGTCGCGACAACAGCACCAGAGCTTGTTAATTTACAAAAAAGGCTCACAATTATTTCTGACTTTTATTATTCATGAACGCTCCAAATTAACATTTCCTGATTTAACTTAATTATGTAATAGGTAGGCGCCACATAAAGTTTTCAAATGTAATTGTTCCAGCATTTTTTTTTAAATTAACTACCATAAAGAGGTAAATAATAGGACTAATTTGAATGGCACTCAGGAATAATTAAAAACCCCATAGAAATCTGCTATTTGGGTACCTAATGAAAGGAACACTGTAAATTAAATATAATTTAATGCAATGTAAATTTTAAAAAACTGAATAAATCTGTTTTAACGTCAGTGACTTACATATATATGCATAAGTTTATTTATTTATTCATCGTATAATTAACATACTTGTATGTACTGTAAGGGACACATTCGAATAGAATAAATTCTGATTCTTGCCAAATACTATTACTCTTTATAGTAAAATCATTTGTTATACTACACTAACTACACTGCCACTGTTTAAATCATGTTACTAAAAACAAAGGTAGTGTTGCACAAGGCACAACAGCGTTTCAGCTTTTTGCTATTAAACTTTTGAGCTGTGGAAAAGGAAAAAAAGGAAAAGGAGTTTATTCTCCGTGTTGGACGTTGATTGAAAAGGTCGTACGTAGCCAACACGCACACACAGATACTTCGTTTAGAAAGGTGAGGCAGGGAAAGTTTTTGTGGATACTGAGTTGTGTTGTAGGTACTGACAGCTTCAACTGCCGATATAGGAACAATCTGACGGATATAAGGGAAGATGAGAATTAAAAGGAAGGAAGGCAAAGAGAGAGAGTCTGATGTTAAGACACTCCCCCATTAGGAGTTACAGATCTGAAAACACCACTGCTCGTCAGTAACAGTATTACTAACTGCTGTGGAAAATACCCAATCCAAGTACCACTGCCGCCAGGAATTGAAGCCCGACCTGCTGAATAAGGATTGAAGTACCCAACCAGCTGGCTATGGTCGTCCCGCTACTTTTCAGCTGTTTTTGTTCCTGTTGAAAAAAATTCAGTGCTATAACAATCCAAAATTAAAGGCACATTTCAAACGTTTTCTTATATGTAAATTAATATTTGTACTTAAGGAGCATTACAGATGGCTACATTATACCTATAATTGAATTTAGGACTGGGTCCTAGAAGTTTATGGTTCCTCGAAAAAGCCATTTTGTTAATAAAATAAATCTTAATGGCTACGGGTTTTCCGGCAATAAAAGAAATGTTAGAGATTTATAGGACGTTTTCAAGTTTTCTGCCCAATATATAGAATGGTTCATATAGGTAGAAGACGCGTGGTTATTTTACTCCATAATGGGAGATAAGAAAATATGATAAAAGCTTCTTGGAACCATATGCACGGTGCACCGTTCCATGTCTATTCACGATTGGAAGCCCAAAGCCAAGCAGGTTTAAATTGCTTTCAAGTAAGAGAAAGGTAGACCGGAAGGGTTGTCTATAGCACTATTCTCCGACCATGATAATTTCTAATAATCACGGACGATCAACTGTCTACTTATACTGACGTAACTGAAACGTTGACTTACTTATTACCATACCACTGTAAGTTTCCCCTGGCCGTTATCAGTAGCTAATTGGAGAACACTATAGCGGCTCGGCTTCGCTTTCCAAATCGTGATTGACCACCAAAGACGTATTGGGTAGGTTGTTTACAAAACACAATACAACGTCTTTGGTGGTCCAGCACGATTTGGAAAGCGAAGGCGAGCCGCTATTGTTTTCCAATTATCTACTGATAACGGCCAGGGGAAACTTATAGTGGTATGGTAATACAATTGCAATTAATTTTTTGACTTACCGCTTCAGCTATTGTGATTAAA
The DNA here is from genome assembly GCA_019776505.1 of Tomocerus nigrus. NCBI lineage: Eukaryota > Metazoa > Arthropoda > Collembola > Entomobryomorpha > Tomoceridae > Tomocerus > Tomocerus nigrus. The sequence goes on from JABASI010003683.1 coordinate 7,283, forward strand.
CAACTCGCTTTAGTGCTTTAGCACTTTTTCTGCATTTGCCTATAATATATTTACTTTTTATATTGCCCAGGAACCCTTTTTGCCAAGACGGCTCATTTTATTTGCAAAATGATTTTTTTCATTGACCCATAAGCTTTTAGCTTCAAAATAGCACTCCCATTTATAGCGTTTTAATTATTAAAGCTTGTAAATGCGCTAGATCATTGTGAGATTACGATGAATTAAATAGGGTTGATTTCCATTTTTACTATTAAGTGCATTTTTACCATTTTTACCAGTGGATGGTGAAAAAGCTCTAAAAGTGGATTTGGAGTACACTGTACACTGAATGGTGGTTAAAACAAATATATTTTTGACATGATGATTTATTTACGTTATAGAAGCTATACGTTTACGTAATATGTTGACATAGCGACAAAATATGATTATTCTCAAAAAATGATGTTTAATAGGGGGAACTTAGCCCAGTGAAGTTATTTTGATGATGATAAAAGTACTAAGGCCGTTTTCTTCAATGGCCGGCAGTTTCAGAGTATTAATTATTTCTTTGATCATTGAGGAGACTTTTTCAAGTGCGTCTGTTTCAACCGGTCACCACCTTTGCCTTGTTTGAGTGGCATAATGTTGCTGATGCACAAGTGTGGCACGTTGAACTTGATATTGTGGCTGGTTTCTGTATTGCCTCATTTGTGTTGATTGCGGGTAATAATATTGACGAGCCGCTTTCGGAGAATGGTTATAATTGTAAGAAAATACAGTTCTGCTTGGCGGGGAGAAATTTCTTCTAGAACTTGTAGTTCTTTGGTTTGTATTTGGCACATAGTAATACTCCGTTTGTACGGGTCTGTAATTTGCATACCTCCGACTTGCATGTTTATTAAAATGGTGTGTACTTACAACTGGTACGCTATATGTAGCAATTGTTTTTGTTTGGGTTGAATATGTTTGGGGAGGTTGAGGGGGTGATACAAGAGGCCTCTGGCCATTGCCAACTTTTTGATTATTTGCTATTTTAGTTTGAGTGTTAGAATTTGCTTGGTTTTTTACCAGACAATGTGCTTCAATCGGCTCTACGTACTTTTCATACTCTGGGAAATTGACAATGTTATTCTGAAAAGAAAGAGACGCCATAAAATATTTTGCCTCAAAAGTTGAATTCAAAACTTTACCATTTTGATGCGACTCCATAATTTCGTTTGTTTACCTTGAGTGGAATACGTTTTTTAGCTTGACCGGTGCAGAACGCATATTGGCTTCCACTATTCCACTTACTTTCCACAGATTTTCCATTGTTTTTCCAGTCTATTCCATCATAAATCAGATCTCCAACCGTAGAGTAGAGTGAGTCAGCGTCGGATATCACCATTGCATCTAAGGCGTTTAACGGAACATTGTACGTACTATTCGCAAGATGCAAGGGGCTGTCTGCAAGGTCAACAGTTTGCCAGTCTCTGTATGAATTCAGATAGATAGAAATTCAATCAAGTTACAAAACGCAAATATGGAAAAACATTATATGACATTTCTGGAAATTACAAATAATTAACTTGGAATAATAAATTAAAAAGGATAAAGAAGTTTTCGTAAATGTATTAAATTTTCATTGAATAATTTCAAATTCTTTAAACTTTGCACTCATTGATTTTAGGGAAATATTATTATGCTATTCTGGAACAAAATTAAGGGAAGTCTAAGTTTCATTTGGAAAAGTTGCTTCTAGTCAATAAAAAGAAAACTACCAATTGAAAGGAAAAAGAAACTTTCTGCGCTACACAATTGCGGTCAACACTACGTATTAGTAAGCACGTTAAATTGATTAACAAAATACGTATACTTGCTTTGGTTCATATGGCATGTTAATTTCAGTTAGTATATCTCCCTCGACTTCTTTGACTCCAAGGGCATTTAAAAAGGAATGGAATTCTTGCTGGGTTTTGCATTCGGTCATTTCTATTTTTGGGTAGTAATGTACAAATGACATGCACATTTCATCACGAGTACCAAGTCCGCCCTAGAAGAAAAATTTCAAAAAAGTGTAAAAAATCAAAAATGATAACTACCTACCTACTTATTGTAGCTTTGAATGTTAAAGAATCTTACGAAAGCTGGTTTAGTCTTCTTTAAAGTCTCGTATTCGCATTCCGTGATCAGTTCATCCCCAGGTAGAATTTTTCGGGATTCCACGACACGTGCTTGTTGATAGTCAAAATCATAATTGGTTTCTTGAGCAATGGGTGCTAACTCTTTGCCGTCCCGAATATGACGAAGTGTAATTTTTCTGCCAGATCGATGAGCGTGGAGGAGAACTGTTGTTACTGTTACTCCTTCTGGGGGAATTGCCTGCAATTTAAAAAAAAATTAAAATGGGCTTCTAAAGTATTAAAATATAAAAAATAAAATTCTATGCAAATATTAAAAAATTTGCCAAAATTCTTCCAGTAACTAACCTCTGATGTACATTCAGACGTACAATATCCGAGAGTTGTAAAAGATGACATTTTCGGGGGCACAACATGAAACGGAGAAATCTTTGTCCCAACAAGCATTGAGGATGCCTCATTTTCTCTCAATTTGTCGGTGTAAAATAATCGAAAACCGGAGCTATCCACAACTATAAAAAATAAGTAAATTGTCAATTCCATTCACAATTTTTAAAAAATAAGAGATTAAAAATTTCAAAATTCGAACAGGCTTTAAGTTGAGGATTGTCGTAATGGACTTCAAACATGAAATATGTTGTTCCGCCATGTTCCTCTCCCAATGGGCTTCCCACATGTGGTGGAAATATATTTCCTTTAAATTAAAACAAATATTTTTGATGAAACGTTAAAAACAATCCATGTTACTATTTATAATAGGTACCTACCTATGCTACCTTAGTTGTTTAGCTATAACTTTATTTTAATTAATGACGAAATAAATCGCTAATGAAAGATAACCTTCGGAACCCGCTGTCCAAATTATAGGAACTGTTGTGCAATATGTTCCCCACTCTGGGGGCATATTCGGTGTATAACATCTTCCTCCTTTCTGATCTACGTATTGCTCGAATACAGTTTCCGTCCCTCCAAGTCCTGACACTTTACATTCATACAAGATGATGTGGTGGATGCTAAATTCATTTCCCTTTTGCAGGATGGGACGATACTAAAAATAGAGCAATTTAAATAAACTTTTATATAAACTTCAGGTGACTTTTGTAGCTAGTAAAAAAATGCACAAAGATTTTTCTTACACCGATCAAATGATGTTTTGTATCCATTTTTGGAAATTTCGCAATCTTGCAGAAGTAAATATCATCTTCCGCATCAATTATATTCTGAAAAACAAAATAAAAATAAAGCGTCCAAAAGAAAATTTACTATTTATGCTAATTATTTTTTAGTGAAAAATTAAGTTGAAATTTATTTAGTCACAAATGTGTAGGCAGCTCATTACTCACTTGATCCATTTTTACATCCCAGTGTTTGATAGAAGGATCATCATTTGTTTCATCTGGAAATTTTGTATGATGAACTTTGTTGCGGACGTAGGTTCTGCGGACCCCTCTATGTTCTCCGTGATAATTTGGTTTATTTCCCAATGGATCATCTTGATGAATGGCCCAAATCACTCGAGAACTGTCTTTCTGCATGCAAGTAAAAATTAATAAGGTCATTGTGAATTACTATGTGGATGTTAAAAAACTAAATATGTTATACTTACCCCTAAAATCATATCGTGTTCTTTATCGCATGTGTTCCATCTTCGACGGAAACGAATCGTCGTTCGTCCATCTTTTTCATCGCCAGAGATCAATTCGTAATCTTGGCTTTCATCTAAAGAAGGAGACGTGTTTGCAACTGCATACATATCCTTGAAGCCAAAAATGGGAAAGAAAATAATTTATGATCCTTGTGCATTAATGATAAAAGTTTTAGTTTAAAAAAATTCTAAAATTAGAAATTATTTTCTTACCAAAATATGTGGTTGTCCATCGGCATCAACCCAGCCCAAGACAATGTCACTTCCTGTCATAGCCCCATTCGGAGAAAATCCCACTGCCACATATCCTGTCACAGGTGCACTCATTTCCATTGTGAGCCATTCGGGATCGTTGCTGTTCCAGCGTAGCTCAACCCCTCGTTCGAGAAATAGCATGTGACTCCATTCTTCATTTTCTTCCCCATGAACTGTAAAAATGTGAACAGATAACTGAAGTAAAATTATTGAAATCAGTTTAAAAGTTCCCATGATAGAAAATATTTTGTTGTTCCACAACAACCGTGGGAAACACAACAGTCCTTTTCTAACGTGCAAATAAGGCTGAGATTACGCGTAGTAGTTCATGTAAGTAGTGCGCTGTTGTGGACACTGAATACTGGAACCTGTTTGCGAGCAGCTTAAAGGTAGGTGCCTTTCTAAGTCTAAAATCTAATTCAGTTGTTGGAATAATTCTATATGCATTTGATTATAAATATTATAATAATATGATGCGGTCACAATAGTATTACAAACTCTTGTAGTGTTAGTACATAAGATGTTTTATATGACGGTAATATATATAAATATATATAACAAATGGGTGTTTCCTCATTGTAATTCGTATTCATTATTCATACACTTGACTGGTTTTTGCATTTTTCACAAATTAGCATTGAGTTGAACATTATTTATGCTAGTACTACATACCTAGTAGCATAGTACGAAGTATGCGTCAATGCAATGGAATCGTCTCCAAAACAGTAAAAACGCTCTTCATTCTTTAATCATTTCAAGGCACACAGGTTTTTCTTGTAGGTAGTCTACGTGCAGTGGATGTTCATAGAGCGCCGGTACCTATAGATAATAATAATATTTCTAAAGTAAATGTGACTGACACCTATATGGCCGTATAAAATATATCACTGATAAGCATATAATGTCAATGTGATACAGTTTTCTTTCAATATCATGCGTGCATAGATATAATGCAGCTGCTCACTTTGCATATGGTTATCACATTTGCTTGAAGAACTAGAAAGTCCGAAATTAATTTGTGTAAATATTAATTATTTACTAAATAATACTAATGCATAAGGATTAAAAACCAACAAAAATATCAAAAACTAAAAAATGCTTTAAACATTTCAATTAAGGCACTCCAGGATATCAAACTATTATTTGTATTTATAAAATGCTGTAATTTGATTTTTACTATTCCTTATACATCCACATTCACCATGACTTAAATAAATTGAAATCAGTATTATTTGCATTCGAGCATAATAAATATAATAATATTTACTATTGCAACAGACACTTTCTGTAATATTACAGAGATGACAATAACATTACAAAAGCTACACAAGTATTGAGGAATTCTATAAAGGCACAAGCGAAAAATATCATTTCGCATTGGCTAGATAAAAAACAATAAAAATATTTGTACCCAATGTCATTTATGATTGACAACTTAAAACTAAAAACTCGCAAGACAACTCTGATGGAAAAACTGACAATGAAGACGAACGCGAATGTCAGAAAATATATAAAGTGAATACACCTACAGAGATTACCTCACAAGGCAATTTATCAGAGAAATATGGGATTACTTTTTAAGCTACGCGAAACTCTAAAAGTTAGATAAAAACTAGCTACCTTATAGCATATAAGTCGAAAACGTAAATTATTAAATCTCCTCAGGTACAAAATAGAGATGAATATATTTTACATATTATCAGTATCAAAATGAATATAGGCGGAGAGACATAGGAAAAATCGCACTGCAGACATTGTAATTTATAAATGAGGAACATGTGTAATGTCAGATTTCAACTCAATTTGAGCACTGTTTTTGTAGGTCAATCCTTCATTACAATCACCTTGAACAGTTTTCTTTATGTGTCTTTAGTGGCAATTTGTAAGATTTGTAGTAGGTACTCCTGTCCTGAACTCTTGAGCGAGATCCGTACAGAAGCTTTAGACATCAGGCGGAATTTAACGAAAGAAGTGTCCTCTTCGGTTATACCCGAACTTATATTCGTATATATGACAAAAATTTGTAGTAGAAATCCTCGCAGTTATCTACTGATGTAAATACAATTAAATTACCATTTAAATTTGATTCGTGTTACTGTTTCACTATTTTAACTTTGTCTGAGTAGGTATTAGAATTAGAATGATAGTGACGAAATCACCTAATTTAATTGGAGATCATTGGCAAATTATTACAACTAATCATTATGTACTGCAATTACTACTATTTGCAATTATAAATGTTGATTTAAAATTATCTGATAAATCAATAAAAAATGCAATCATCTCATGTAGGTACTAATTAAAATGCACAGGTCAACATAACAGGTCTCCTATTATTTCTCTGCATGAAATGTCCCACAAAATATCCAGATAGCTGGGTAAGTCCTCTTCTTTTTAGAGCCACCGACTGTGCCTGTCAAAATACATTTATTACATTTGCTACATACATACATACTTACATACAAAAACTTGTCTGAAACTTAGAATAAATTATTTTCTAAAATTAATGGAGAAGCTTTGATATGAAAAGACTACAAAATAATTGTGAATGTGTGTTAGTGTCAGTTCCAATCAATGATGGACATACCTAGGTATATATTGATGTAGCTGTTTATGTTTTATATGCAATTATGGATTTTACATAATAATAATATGTAACACACTACATATCAAAAGGAATGTTCTACTGAAAATAATACCAGATGTTTGACAACACTTGGAAGATGCGAATGAAACAGTATTTTCCGTAACAAAAGGATTGAAAGATATATTATAGCATTATTTGTTCATAGAAAAAACTTGTAGCATTGGATGTCTTGTGCAAATTTTTGTTAATATTAATGAAGCCGGCTCATCCCTCAAGGACAATTAAATATCATAGTCATGAACTAATCTGAATTGTCGTAATAGTGTAATAATATGCAATACACGTAATGTATTGGTCTTGCTTTATTCGAGTGTTTTCAAAATTTTAACTGAAATGTGGTTGATTCTGGAACATTTTTTTAAATTAATTAAATCTTTTAGTGAGGTGGCTTTTCCCTGGAAATATTAAATATCTTCCAGGACTATTAATTAATATTCTTACTGAATTTCTAATAGAAAACCTTTTTTCTTCTTGGACAGCCAAATTAGTTCAAAGGTTTGCAGAATAAAAGAGCCCAAGATGACTAAGATGAGATATTCACATAAAATAAAAATTGTATTCATGTTCCAGTTGATGTCCACAGGCTGTAATTCTTCGTGTTTTGGGTTTGATGAGAATTTATAATTTGTCATATGGGAGATATGAAAAGGGCACACTGGAAATTGGAATCTTTCGTAAAGGGAGAATTGAGACAATTGTACCCAGTTGGGATTTTGGGATACACATGAGTTTGTGAAAGGCCGAATCTATTCGAAAAGAATCCTATTGTAAAGGAGACGTTCATTATAAAAATATCATGTATACTTAACAACACAGAATTTACAATAACGTTCGCACTACCGGCGTGATTAATATTAAATATTAATTAATTGTTATACGTTGGATTAATTTCGTACTCACTACTCAAGAAGACATCTTAAGTTTTGGTCATCATATGAAACTCTTATGTAGTAGACCTTCGGCTAATTTCCATTTGGTTTTGTTTTCTTTATTGCCATATACTTTTACACTGCTGTTCCTCCTGTGGAAATGTAAAAATATGTATTGCTGCGTGTATCGTGTATACGGTGTACGTTGCATAATATCTGTAATTCGTAAGGCCAACCTGTTTTCGCCACTACTGAACACGTAATAATAAAAATGCACGACCTCATTATGTCTTCTAACATCCAGCTACTTATCTATTATTTATGTACTACATATATACCAATACCATGCATACCACGTCATTTATTATTAGTCAGTAATCACTCCTTCCGGCTTCCTGGGAAGTAAGTACTAAAGATAAAGCCTACTAAGTTAAGTAACATGAATGTGCGAATAAGTTCTTTTTATACGGTTACACGGTGTACATGCAAGCAAAAACCTTTTAGATATTCGCTACAACATTTACAACAAGCAGTCAATAGTAGCTAAACTACTATGATCGCTGTCATTAAATGGTAGGTAGGTATTTCCTTCAATATTTCATAATACCTCATTTCATTTAATGATCAGTACTACTTTGAGTTTCCACTATATTCTTAAATCAGCAATTTATGATTTAACTAAGTCAAAATTGAAAATTCAGAAAGACTACTTTTCCACTTTTAAGTACATTGCATATTGCATGATTTCATCCTTATAGACTGAGTTGGAAAGAGGCAAAGTTATTCTTTTCCACTAAGTCATGTGACTTGGCTTGACGTTTACTTTCACACAATTCAATATCATTCTCAAAGGCTACCGGCACAAAAAAGCAAAATTAATTGTAAATTGTAATTGTATTTAATCCTTAATAGTGTCATAGTTACTTTCAGAGTCTGTCAAATGCTTATCCTGATGTAAATTTTTCATAAGTGTCATTATTCAGCTAGTATTGAACATCTGGGCGGATAAGATAAAGTA
>JABASI010003684.1:0-15807 GCA_019776505.1 Tomocerus nigrus
TAGTAGTACGTGTACAAAATTTGAACTGTGTATCTCTATGCGTTCATGAGATGACCTCAGGATGACCCCGTTGACCTTGTTACATTGACCCCATTTTTATTCAGTCACCTACAATTGACCTCTAGATGACACACAGAAAATTTGAACATTGTAGGTCAATCCGTTCTAAATTTATCGTGCACAGGGACAGACAGACAGACGGACGGACGGACAGACAGACAGACAGATTCAGCGAAAGCATACAGAGCAACTGCGTTACTCTGAATAAATAGGCATTAATAATAAAATTGTTCTTCTCGCTCGGAGCTTAAAAATCGGATTGACTTGAATTTTTGGTAAGACGAGAACCAGTTTTCATTTTAACCTAAGGACGGGATGATTCTACTTACTATGACAATTTACATGGCGCCAATTGACACCTATATGTACATCCGTGATCGTACTTACCTACCCCCATGATAAATTCGAGGCTCACTCATTTTGCAACCCTCATTGCCCTTCGAGTATCATAATAATATTTCCACGTATTGAAAAATAATGCTTAAAGACTCGTGAATTTGGTATTGGATTGGAGTATACATAATTGGAGTAACGCTGGGATCATCCCTCAAAAACGCCATTCACCCATCCAATTATCATTTTAACTTCGGAGCTATATGTGGGCTTTACATATCCCAAAAATGTCCAAAATATTCTTTATAGAAAATGTAAATAGGGATTCGGGATTCCAGCTTTACACTAAAGTGAGGTGCCAAATTCGTAATTTTAAATCAAGTAAAATCTGAGCCAATTTTCCGAAAAAATCTGGCTATAGAACATCAGAAATTTCTGATGTCCATTGATTGTTCATTTGAGTAGTCATTCCAACACTTTCTGTAGATAAAGATTTCTTTCTAACTCTCTTTCACTGTAAGGTACGGTTGATACGCTGTCAGAAATTAAGCAGCCTTAGCCGAACTGTCTGTCCGTTGCTGCGATAACTCACGAACGGTTTAAGATATTTGATTCAAATTTAGTTTATGTGTTCTTGGGGTCTACGCGGAGGTCTCATTGGAAAATGGGATCAATCTTAACGTAACCTTTTACAATGACCACTTAACCTTTTACAGGGGTTACATTACATGGAGGTGCAGTTTACCTGAAGTGGTGAGTGGTGATGTCAAAACCCGTGCAACCGCTAAGGTCTTGTTAATATCAAATAATGTAAATCAACATGTAATCCTATTTTGTCTTTACCAATCCTTTTTTACAGCCGTTTTTGCAATGGTTTATTAGCCTTAACAATCCTCTTTGGTTTTTGCATTTGTGGAAAGCGAGACTGAAGTTTTTTAATTGATACTATTATAACCTTAATTAAATGTTGCAAGATCTCTTCAGTCTTCAATACAATGTGTTAAATTAGTCGTTTTATTCTGTAAATGCAAGCGAAAAGGATTGGGCTTAAGGATATTCCAAAAATGAGCAGCATTAAGCATTGAACTGCCTGAATTGGACAAAAGAGTTTGTTTGAACTTGAAAGATCGATTTGTAGCTTTTTAAGCTCACTTAAGTACAGTACCTCAATGAAAAGTAATTTTATCCAACTAACTGTCCAGGTACAACTACAGGAAGGATTTATCCTATTCTAACTTTTGCCGTTGCGTCATTTTATTTGTCTGTCTAGTCCACCATCTGGGACGTAACTCTGATTAATAGAGCGCAAGGGCATGCATAAATGAATGAAATTCAGAACACGTCGCTCTGATCCTGTTCGTAGGTGAAGATAATTAAAAAGTGTTTGATGTCTGCACTCCCACAACTGTCATGTTTACCGTGACAGTACTTTACTTTGCCTATTACGTATGCATAGTTTTTCCTATGTCCTATGTTCATCCCCCACAATTTCCTTCCAGCTCTATGTGCACACAGTCCACAGTGCATTACGCATCAAATGAGTAGCCAATGAGATCAGATTTGTTATCTCTGCAACATGCAAGCAGAGATTTGAAAGTATCTGCTATTTTATTATATTAACTATCTATCTAGCATAGCTCATAACAATGTAGCAGCCAGGGGGCACACAGTCTTTTTATTGTTTACGTCATGTCAGCCCGGAAAATGTTAGCAAATAAAACCATTATTAGTATCCATTTCATTTGAAGTGACCTCAACAGAAAGCAATACTTGTCATGCTATTTAGTTTGTTTTATGTTATTTAATCGCAGCACTTTATATCCTTCACTGTAGTACATAACATACCTCTATCAATGATATATTTATATAAGTGAAACAGAAATGACGAAAGTTTCTAAACAGGACATTTCAATTGACGTTACAAAAAGTTATTAAAAGTATTGACAGTAATCAAAAGTTCTGGATTGAAAATTGCATTGAAAATTAGCAGTCTCTGCATTTCTTCTTCGACTATTTGTTTGGTGGATGTTCTAAAAATCCGTTTTTTTATTTTTTCATCCGAACTGTTTGTGTTTGATCATGTTTGTGTTTCATCAACATTTGACTGAAGAAATGTTTATGCTTATGATAAAATGGTTGGAACAATTTTGCGTAATCAGTTTTCATGATTATGATAAAATGGCAAAATGGTGAAATGTCCAAATGGCATATCACTTTTCAGAGGAACATTTGCTACATAAGAGTTATTTTGCTTTAGGTGCAGAGTGCAGACATGAATTGAAGTTGAACTTTATAGAATGGTACACAAGGCCTATTGTTAGCATAGGCATAATATTATGCTTGAGCACGATAGGAAATTATGCTTGACAATCTCTGGGCGATATATTTAGTTAGGTAGCTATAGTTGTATGATGATAATGCGATGTAGTTCCATAGCTTTGGTTTACATTAGCGAGCTTTGCGTTTATAATGGACTTGTTAGTGATTATAGCTTTCACTAACTTTCCCTCTCGTCCTCCTCCTCTCTCAATTCCGTCTCTGTGTAGTGTTTGTTTTGTGAGGATGATCGTATTCTAATTCGAAGTGCAGTGTGCGGTGCGGAGTCTGTCTCTTTTCCTCCATTCAACAAGGAAAGGATTCTGTTGCGAATTGTCTGTTTGTATACAATGTAGATAATGCTTCGGGTGGTAATGCTAATTGTAAGCTTTTCAATACTATGTTATTCTGCTCCTTTTAGCTTTTATTCAGAGAAAGCAAAGTCTAGACTTTCACTACACGACACATTTCCGTCTAAAAATAGAAAGACCAACATAATTGGCAAGCTTAACAGGAAATAAATATGAACCATTCACTTTCGCTTACTGGGAAAATGGGTCGCACTACAAATAAAGCACTGCGGCAAAGATCCACTTACTTAAACAAATATTGCTCAGATTTTCTGTTTGCAATTTAATGGACTGATTTCAAATTAGCTCACACTAATTACCTTTTCTAATTATGAAATTGTAGGACGGAAAGGACTGGGAAGAGGAGAATACCTTCTTAATGCATCAAGATGAGGAGAAAATGCATCGCGGAGCCGGAAATAATTCTCGGACCGGAGGTCGGCTCTCTTTTGCTATTAGGACTAACTATTGGCGTCGTCTTATCGCCTTCTTTCATACCAGACTTCGTCCAGGAACACATGAAGACAATGCAGAACGACCAAAGAACCGGTCTATTCTTGGCAGAGGAGTCAGGAACTTCAGAACATTTTGCGGCAGAACTGTCGGTCATATTCGCAGGAGACGATAAATATAATTATCTTAAAGGTCGCCCGCTTTTCTGCTACGTTCACATAATATGCGCTTAATTACAAAGTTTCCAGAAAATACCTACTCTTTTTTTTCGAACTACTTTCATTTAAAAATTACTTTAGACTCAAATCTGCCTTTTAACACAACTTTATGTTAAAAATAGAATTTTCCATGGTATTCATTGAGCTTTTCTTGTAAACTACCTACCCAAATTAAAACTTCAGGGAGATGAAACTGACTTTGCTCATCGTATACATTTGGCTACTGTGGCCAACTACAAAAATGTTGTTTACCTTGTGAATAGTTTCCTTTGTACATACTTACATCAGTAACAAATTGTTTCTTGTTTGTTGTACATTTTACTATTTTTAGGAGTCTAAAGAAAAGATTGCCTTTGTAGTTTGTAGTTAGGCCTACCGCGTACCGCGTACCTATTCAAGTTACTATAAAGTATAAAGTATAAAATATTTTGCAGTTAGCCATAAAATACATTACACACACTACAGTACTACATACCTTTCTATGCCTATTGCCTATGCACTTAGCTAACTACGAGTTTGTACTATTTGCCATGAATCCCTATAATACATAATAGCACATAGTATAATATATTTACATCATTGCATTGCTGCATTACCATTACTAGTCTAGTGAAGTGACACACTCGTGGTGTAAATAAGAATGTGGGCTATGGCTATATATGGGATGTGTCAGAAAGAAATCATTCGTCAGGATTTTGATATTTTAAAACAGGAAATGTAAACATACTTAATCTGCTTTTGTGCAATTTGTGTAGGTAATTTACCTAGGTACTACACGCTTGTTGGATAGATGCATGCATATCTCAATTGGGTTTCAAAGTGTCATCAAAACAGCATTATAATGACACCACAATAGGATCATGAAATATCAAAGACAAACCAGGAAAATAGTATGAAAATAATATTTATTAACATAAGATGAAGTTTTTCTGACTATCGTTTCAATCATTGTAAAGTTGAGGAATTTTTCCTCATTTCACGCCGTAATGGCATAATTAATAGAAACAAATTAACGCCATGTCAAGCACATTGAACTTTTAATTTGCTTTCACATTTACGTAAAAGTGCTACTTACTTATTGTGATTGGAAGGCATAAAGAAAGCATTTAAAATGGAATTTTATTTTACAGGGACGGTTAGGAAGGGAAATCGGAGACGAAAATTGAAACATGGGTACATAAGAGCAGGTTAAAGCAATTATTAATTATGTTTCTTCAGTATAAACTTTTATGTAAAACTTTATCCAACCGATTAGAAAATACGAGCAGAATACAAAACGACTAAAAATGACCTTTTGATATTTTCAGATAATATCAAGGAAATAGAGAAGCTTCTGTACGGATTTGTAAGTGATAGTGACGAAGTTGGAAACCGCAATTTCTGCAATGGCCAACTCCATTTGGATGACTTTGTAAATGCTGCCAACGATTTACTTTTGCTTTACGTTTAAATAATTAGTGTTATTCAGTAATTGAAAAATGACAATTTTAGGATAATGAAGGTCATTGTGTTTGTAGTTGTTAAATGATGTTCCATTTGGAGATGCAACCTCGCGTAATTGTAGTGCAGACCAAATCATAGAACGACTGACTATAAATATAAACAAGAATCGCCGCATGACCAAATATAGAGAGAACGTTGTGAGGAAATGGAGTATTGAAGAGATCTGGATGAAAAATAAAGTGTCATTTGGATCAATTCGGCGCATATTGGCTGACGGCAAATTATCCCGGAAGAAATTATCATTCGAGAAGGTAAATAATGTCATTAGGGTTAGATTGTTAGATAGAATTTTAAAATTAAAAATCTATTCTGAGATGTTAGAAATAGTAAAATTAGTTTCACTGTTTAATTTTCTTCTTTAATTTCAGATGTTGAAAAGGGAGATTCGATCAAAAACAAATCGCATCTCCTCTAAAGTTCTTCAAGTGTTTTACATGAACAAAAGATGGAAATCTTCACAAATGTCCTATTAGTGTTGAAGACTTATCAGTAGAGCGTCCCAGCGATCTATATCTGAATATTTAGTTCGAATGTTACAACTGATATGTAGAACTATTTTGGATACGACAGCACTTGAGAATCATTATCAACAGCCGGTATTCGTAGTCACGAAACCTTGCAGACAGAAAATTTCATGCACTACATTACTACCAGATTACTTTTCCAAACAAAAAACTTTTCTTCACTTACAACAAGTGCTTGCACAAAATCTCAGTCTTGTTTAGCCCAGCAAGAACTTTTATGTACTAGCTATTCATATAAAAGCTTTCAAACAAAATCGATATTTTATTTTTAACTTCCAAAAATGTCTCTCCGAACTCTCTACGAACATTATGAAGCGTTTCAGTGCTGAAACGTTACCTCTACCTTGCTTATACATAGATGACGTAATATTATATGAAATCAAATCGGTGATTGAAGTGGATATCTATAAATACATTTAAGAAAGGGTGGATTTCATCTATGGGTGTGGGTGGGTGGTTAAAGCTTAAAACAAATCCAAAGGAAACTCCATTTGGAAGGCTACTGCTAATTAGCAGGAAAGGATTGTGGAATATTAAATGCTTAGAAAACAATCACAAAAAGGGATTAGCAACCATACAATTACACAGAAAGTATGGGCTCTGTGTCTTTGTTTTTCTGTTCCAGAGATTTTCAATTAACTTCCAGTATATTTGCTGAATTTTAACGTTGATTTCGTTGGTACATGAGAAACGACATAATTTTTAATTTCCATGAGATGGAAAATCATTACGCATTGCACATAGCTCTTAGTAGATTTCTAAATGTGCGGTGCTATATTTATGTATAAATACTTTAATGAAAAATACATATTCTATAGGCGTACTTGTACTATAAAATACGAATTTCATTCATCCAAATGTTTTGCTTGAAACCTGGAAATGAAAATTAAGAGTTTTTCATATCTCTTTCTGAAACCTAATCTTTCTAGCCAAAATAAAATAACCTGCAGTACGTAATGAGAAATCTGCAAATGTTACATTAGTTTCTTTTCTGGTGCTGTGACCTGCAGATATAATCGTTAAAAAAATCATTTCTTCTCTACACACTTTGCCGCTATTGTCGGAAATTATATCTAACTTTAAATCATCATTGCAAAAGCCATAAAATAGTGCAGAAGATGTAAAATTGTAACAAAAGGCTTATAAAGAATATATTATTTCGGTATTACCCTCTACCCACCTACATGTCCCTAAAATTCTCCATTAGGCATAATTAACCAGTAATGTGTTTGACAGTGAATGTTTAATCAATGTGTGATAATTAATTATTTGCTATTATTACTTGAAGTAAGTATGCCTTTCTGGAAATTAGCAAAGTAGAGTATTATAATAGTATTCTAATTAGTTAGTGGTAGAGTATGTAGGATAAATAAATGGGCATTATACTACTCTAGTTGAGTATCTAGAGTATATTTACCTAGTATTACATATTACAATGAATGTTATTTATCTTCTTGTGCATGTTTGTTACCAATTTTGCTTATTTTTAACTGTGAAAACAATTGTATACGTACTAGGTACCGTTCCAATATTTACTTTACACACAAACAATTCATGGGAGGATTAAGGAGCGACAAAGAGCTTACATCCATTTCCAATAAAAATTGTCTTGTTCAGTCAGAGTACCTTAAATGTACATTAATATGCTGTGCTCGTTTAGAGAAGATATAAATAAAAAACATAACAGCTTAATATGTAGAGAATCTATTAAACCATAAATCTAACTGAAAAATTGGGTTTACTTTTTTGAGTTTATATAGTTCACTTAATTATCGTTAGAATTCATTAGAATCGAAATAATAGTTGAACTCTATTTCATAAGAAAATATCACCCCCATGAATTTTGTAACCTGTTAGGAAAATGATAGTACCTAGTTATTGGATGTTTGAAAAATTGTGAATTTGTGCCCGTTCCATATTCGTCTGCTGGTACTGGTATCCACATTATATTATGATAGGTATAAGTAATTGTCTGTGAATGCTTAAACTTAAACTTACAAGTATCTAATAAACATGTTGAAACTTTAAAGCATTTCAATAATTATTTTGATTCTGAAGCGACAAAGTACTCAGTAAAACTCTTCATTATTTAAGAAGCTAACAATATGAAACTAAGAAGTAATTTTAGAGATACAATTGTTCTTGTACAACAATTGTCATTTATTGTTAGTCACTTCACCCTTGCATGCACTCCTTTTGTTTAGGATATAAAAAGCAGGAAAGAAATTGTAGCGATGTGCATTAAATATAACACGTTGTTATCAAAGGAGATTTTTTTTTAAAGTTTTTGAGTTTCAAACAATGTTTTAAGTATTATAATCTCACAGTTTTTACGTAAATATACTCCCGTGTAGAAAATACATATTCTAAAAGAGGAAGATGGTGAACCGTATTTTTGCCCATATTTTCCTATATAGATACCTTCGTAAAGCAAGAAAACCGACTTTTGTCATTGGTAAAGATTTATTGTGCCAAATTACGTACGCAATAAATTGTAATTTCAATGCACTAATGACTAATGACCATGTACATTCCATTAGATATCTCTCTTCTAGACATGTCCTACTAAATTGAATATTCATAGCTCTAAAATTGCAACAGAAAGATACTTTGTAGATTACTTATTTAGAAAAATTAATTAATTAATGTCTGGATAAATTGGCATAAATAATACAATACCTAAGTATATTGCCACTTGTATGCAAATAATGCATTAATGGTACTAAATTGAATTAACTGTGACCACTGACCGCATTTTAAGGCAATGTGCAACACTGCAATAGCAGTTAATTGAACTGTATGTATGTACTATAATATACTATATTACCTAATGTTTCTGTATGTCCTTACATATCCGTAATTTATCTTGTATAATAATTTTATTGGTGACACTTTTTAACCTAATTAAGGCATTTTTCCATTTGTCTTTTCCGAATATTTGTCTAATAGCCAACTTGTGCTGTTCACATGCTATGTGCTGTCATAATATGTAAAATGATTAGCTTTTTACCTCTATCGCATGATTAATAATTTTGTCATTAATGTTCATCTTTGTAATAATCAGTAACCATGCACCTCACTAACTGTGCTATTTTCTTGGTAATTCTGTGGTTATTTGGTAGATACATGCACAACTGGATGGTTAGTTTAGTTGGAGTGTAAAAAGACCGTGTTGAATTGTGTTATCTAATTATATTTGCAGTTTTCCTCTAACATTAATCTGTAATATTTGTTTTCTAAAATATATATGAAAATATTGACAATTAAAATATTAAATGCATAAAGTTGATACAGAAATGCTAATTTCCCATACATGCGATTCAAAAATAAAAAATGATTGCAAATGGAATAATGTGAGAAAAGGAATTTATGTGTCTAACTGGTTGTGTTTGCCATCAAGCCATGAAGTGAATTCTGCGGTGTGTGTGGGAGCTCTTGGGCTATAGTATCAGTGATGGTATATAGCTGCCGGAGGAATACATGGCGAAACTGCAGTGGTTGGTATAAAGAAGGAATTTGAGTCGGTTGGGGTGGGTTGTCGATTGTGGAAAAGAGAGAAAGGGAAGCCAGTTGGAAAGCTTTCTCCGGTATTAGTCAGGCATATATTCGGTGTGCATATAATATAGCTAGGCGAGTAGTTTTAAGAATTCAATTCTGTGGAGTGAGCGGAGGAGCCGGGCGAGAATGGAAAGATCGATATAGCGTAGTGTTATCGAGTGGGGACTGTTGGGTTGTAGTTTTGTGACGGGACTGTCGGAAATTATATTCCATTCCGACTCTAACTTGTCAGTTTTCTAGCATCCAATTTTAAAAGAGTTAGATTCGTCCCCAAAAAATAAATTACTTCCAATTCTGTGCTAGAGAGAAAAATTCAATTTCTCATCATCAGGCCGGAGAAGGAGCGTCAGGAGCTGAGTCGACTTATTCCGTTGATAAATTTCCTTCGGTTAGCTACTAATGTAAGAATAAGCATAGCTCACGCAGATCTAATTTCAACAGCCGCTTTCTCCAAACTACTTTCTCTTCCCATTACATCCTTCCTCTAGTATATCTCTTCCATAAGCTATACATTTAATAGGAATAAAAAGGACATTTCACCACTATTCTTGAAATTGGAATGAAAGCCACTACTGTGGCTTTTGAGTCGCTCCACTAGTTATTATCTCTTTCCCACACACGGATATATAGCAATCTCGATTTCCACTATATTTCATTGTGATAGTACACATTACGTGCACCATGTAATCTATATCTGTAGTTAGTGCAATATTCAGTTCAACAAGTGTGATATATCTTTATAACCTTACAAAGTCCATTCTCCAATAGAAAATTCAATTTTAACAAAATACTCTCGTCCCATCCTTTCATTTTATTCGTTAGAAAATTTTCTCTGTGAATTTTCTCCGTGAATTCTCCGAAAATTTCGTGATCCTTAAACTTCCTCCTAGATATTATATATGTGATTGCATGCAAAATAAAAGTCATGTCAGGTGTGAAGAATGCAAATACAATAACTTCTGTGACTGTGTGCTGTGCTGTGTCAGTATCTGTGCTTCAGTATTCCTGCCGAATTACGATAATTATATAAATCAAAAGGTTGCTCAAAAAAATAATTCTTTGACTCGGTGGACTTTCGGATTCAAGAGTAACAATCATATCTCCATCATTCAACGACTAAAGTACGAGACTAATTAACTAAGAGGTAAAAAATTCGAACTCTACATTCCTTAGTATGTTTTAATTCTTGAAGAGAAAGCATAATCGCTTTTGCATGACATGCAAATAGCATTCAATTATTCTTGGATTTTGTCTAATTTTAGAAACACGTGCAGAACCATCAATAATGGGGAAATAAATGTTGCCAGAAATATCAGGAAATAATAATATTGAGTCCTGACTCGAAAATACCCAATATCAATCAATGTAGGATATGATCGATTACAGCTGGAGCTGTACACAATCCATTTCTATGACTTTGACAGTGGAGCAAACGCTGGATTTTGCGGAGATGGAGTGAATAATTTTTTCATTTATTTATGTAGCATATGATTATCATGCATTTAAGACACTTCCTCATAGAGCTTATGCAATTTCTAGCATATTTTTGGATACTTTAGGGAGATGGATAATAAGCCAGATCACGGAATCATTACTAGTCGACCAAATAACACGCTGGCTCGGAATATGGTCATTTGTATTGGAAGTGCGGCCGGGATCCTCTTCATAATCTCAACAATTGGCTGCATAATTGTCTACTTGAACATAGAGCACTATAAATATGACAGTGAAGCTATGGGAAAGAAGCAACCTGTCCTCTTGAGAAAAATCAAAACCATTATTGAAATGTCTCAGACGAATGATACTGAAACTATGCAGCTACTTAGGAATATGAAAATTGTGGAAAACAAAACATGCTATACATCACCTTGTCTTCAATCATGTATGCTCCCATTATTTTAACGATTGTTCAGGATTTCAAAGTTAAAGAAAATCATAATGGCTTTCATCTGTGTGAAAGTCCCTAGCAAATTTTTTAGTGAAAGCTCTAACGAACATTTCATAAAGTGCTATGATAAAGAAAGAGAAAGCTCATTGTAACCGTTATTTATTTATTGCAGCACTAACTCTTCTTGAATCAATGGACTTTTCCGTAAATCCATGTGAAGATTTTTACACTTTTTCATGCGGAAATTGGATTACCAAGAATCCGTACGCAAACTCCTCAATTTCCAGTGATCAGTTCAATACAATCAATGACAAAGTTACGAAAGTGACGAAAGGTATGCATTTAGCAATGTTTCCAAAAATAAAAGAACAATTTTATGCAAATCCCTTAATAATTACTATTGTTTAGCTATTTTGAAGTCTCCTATAACTGAGAGAGATAGCAAGGCTCTTCGTTATGCAAAATCATTTTTTGCTAATTGTATCAATTTGGGTAAGAAAGACATACTGCGTGTCCGAAAATGAATGAAGATATCTATGTATATCATTATCTAAGTAATATTTTGTGGATTCCCCTTAATAATATACTACTTGCTTACGCTGGGATTATGCAGATCAACTGGAGAAAGATGGATTAAAACCGTTACTGGATATCTTAACGCTTCATGGTGGGTGGCCAATTTTCTTCCATGGGAATTGGGAGTCTGGGAACTTCGACTGGATCAAAACTATTGCAGAGCTGCAAAAACTGTCTACCCCGACAATTATAGGAGTTGACATCAAACAAAATATAGCTCAAATATCTTCGTCTGTAATTTTTGTAAGTAATTTATATACTTAATGATAGCATAGCAAGATTTAAGGAATGAGTATAATGAAAGAGTATTACTAATTCCATTCTGTATAATTATACTAGTTAACTCAGCCATCCCTTTTCCTGTCCCGAGAGTATTTAGTTGATATGAAAAAGCATTCTCGGCACATTGAAGCATACCGAACTCTCATTATTAATTGTGCAAAAGAATTAGCAATAGCAAATAAACTCAGCGAAACAGGGAACCAGACTTTAACAGAAAAAGATTTGCAATTCTACCAAAAAGTTGCCGATGATATTATTGAATTTGAATCTCACATTGCGATGATCTCCTTTGATGAAGACAACAGATTTAATCAGCACAAAGTCTACGTCAAGGTATACGCTTTGCAAGAAGATACGGATTCATATACTTCTGAAAACTCAACTATCAAGGTTTTATATTAATTAGCACTTCAGAGTTTATAACTAGGTATTGCTATTTAAGAGCTTATATATTTTCTGCTTCGTAGATAAACTGGAAATTGTTTTTGGATCAAGTGTTCATCTCAAGTGGGGTCCATATTGAATTTGATGAACAAGTTATCGTTCAAGAAAGTAATTATTTTATTGGCTTGGCGAAACTAATGAATACTACATCTGAAGAAACTTTAGCCAACTATTTGATTTGGAGAGTCGTAGCTAAATTTGCTACAGGCACTACTGCTGCAATGCGAAATTACATTTTCGAGTATAATAAGAAAATCTATGGAGTTCGTGGTTCCCCTATCAGGTGTGATATTGCAGAAAATCTCAAGAGATCCTTACATTACATTATATGAGGTATTTAAGGATATTATAGTTCAAACTGTGGAAATTTAGGGAAACAACCTGTTCTGGTTTAGTAAATGAAAAGTTTGGGACAATCATAGGCTTGGAGTACATACAGGGAAACTTTGACCCTTCAATAAAAAGAGAGGTACCTAATCTCTGTTACTCATTTCGTATCTTCCGTAGATTTCTTTGTCCTTACATGGAAATTACTCAGTTGTTTTGATAAGATTATCATTTTAACTTTTGTTTTGATATCAAAATATAATGCAGTATTGAACTTATAGGTTCATACAATCGCACAATCCTTAAAAGCGTCGACAGAGGAAATACTTGAAAGATCAAAAATGCTGCCCGAATTTTTAAAGATGACTACCGCTAGAAGATTGCAAAACCTTAAGAATTGTATAGGATTTCCAGAAATGCTCACAAACAGAACGGCAGTCAAAGAGTTCTATTCAGATGTAAGGAAATCAATTAAACTAACCTGTACATTGCATGTCTTCTTTGCATGTGAACTAATAAGTGAAGAAATTTTATGCCTATAGCTGACTATGGATGTCGGAGATTCAGAAGAAACATATCTACAAAAATATATTCAAGTTAGCAACTGGATATTTGATAAAAGCCTGAAAAGACTCAGAAAACCTTTTGATAGTGATTGGTAAGACCGGGGTTTCATTTGGGGCTTCGTTATTGATATTTTTTTTACAACTTTATGGACGCAGTAATTTTAGCATCTGCTTGAAAAATGTTTATTCTTCGTTTAAAAGTTTCTACCGAGGAGTCAACTCGTGACCAATGTAATTGCTTGGTCCAAAACTGAGTTAACTGATTTTGATTTAGTTGGGGAGGATCATATTGGACTTTTATCGGAGAGGCATATGCTTACTACGATACGGCCCGCAATTCAATAAGTACCACTTAATTTTTTATGTTTCCAGACAATCACTACTGAAGTTTTCTGTGATCTGTAATCATTAATGATTATGTTTTAGATTTTCCAGTAGGGATACTTCAGCCACCGTTTTACAGAAGGGGAGCTCCAATATTTTTGAATTACGGAGGTTTGAATTTTTTTAAAGTACTACCTTCTTGATAATAAATAAAAACTCTAAGTTGGATGAATTTTCTTGTGAATTGTAAGGAATTGGATCCATCATTGGCCATGAAATTACACACAGCTTAAATCTTGATGGTTGGATCAAATTGGAACTTGCAAAGGATCTGGAAGACCTGGAGCAATGTCTAGTTGACCATTTTTCTAGTTTTGACGTTCCAGAAGCGGGACCTAAATCAAAAGTGGATGGTTTCCGTACTCGTTCAGAAAATTTTGCAGACCATTTAGGACTGGTAGAATCTTTTCGAGCTTTTAAAAATACTTTGAAAAAAATTCACAGTAGTAGACAACTATTACCTGGGCTGGAGAGTTTCACTCCTTCACAACTCTTCTTCGTCAGCTTTGCAAATGTAATCTTTTGGGAAATTATTAAGACATGTTTCTCAGTATTAAATCCTTGGGCAATTAAAATCCATTTTCTGTATTCCAAAGATGTGGTGCGTCTCGGGATCCAAGGAATGGCTGTATGACGAATTAGAAGCTTCCATCCATACTCCAGCAAAATTTAGAGTCCTTGGCTCGTTAAGGAACTCTGATGATTTTGCCAGGGAGTGGAAATGTCCTGTTGGATCTTACATGAATCCTAGTCCTCGAGATACACATAGATGTATTATGCTCTAAAGTTCTTGTTATAATTCCATGTTTACTTTCTGTGAGAAAGATTTCACAAGTTCATGAAACTAAATGAATTAGCCTTTTAATGTTTATTCAAGCCTTAATAATTTAATAGAGCAATCAAAGTTGTAAGATATAATAAGTATCTCTTCAAAGTTCTGATTACTGCCTTAATATTTCGAGAAAAGTTTTAAAACCAAAAATATCGAATTACTTTTGACATTTCTTCTCTCTTGATGCTAGTCGCTACTTCGCTAGTCTCCTGAGTCTAAAATTTTACCTAGATCAATATCTAAACTCAACCATTCGTTCTTTTACGGCAATAACATAATATGTAATAATATTATAGAGATAGATTTTGTAAGTGTCATACTTAAATGTTTAGTATTAATTTAGTCAACACTACTGTCTGTCATGTAACAGTAGAAGATATACTTAATTCTGAAAATATTTTAAGAGTTAATCACCAGTACGTACGGCCAAACATTAAAATATATTTGCCAAATTCTTTCGAAATGCCAAGACACAATTGTATAACGACTGTTTTCGGGTCACAAAACTGTTTAAAGCCCTCCAAACAAGAAATTAATTTCAACAACAAATTATATAAATGAAAATGCACAAATAAATGTTACCTTGTTGTTTAGTTAGTGTAAATAATATTGTTACATTGTTGAAACAGTTCAATTCTTGATTCAATGTAAAGAAAAAGGCCATAATCACTTTCCAATATTTAGATTGAAACTGAGACTTCCTCTTTACTCCACCCTTTAAGAATCTGGAGTACCTATAAGTATTGATACTACAGATAGTTATTTATAATCTATATGTACCATGCATGATTTGAAATCAATGCCCCAAATCTTAAAGCACATAAAACGAATCAATAAATATTATTGTTGGTGAAAGCATTTGAATCCACTATCTTCTTATTAGCGGAAGGTAATTTACCATTCAATAAATATTATGACTTAGGTGTGTTAATTAAATGCATTTATCTATTAAATTATCTCAAAATGCGACGAAAAATGAATTGTGGATGATTTTAAATGCTAAAAGATGCTAGGGTGAAATTGTTTTCATTGCTAGTTTGAATGAGGAAATGAGTGTATTGTTACAATAATACATTTATTCAAACACCTTTAAATTGTAATGAGAGCAACATCATTGAAACAAGAGCTGTTTCCACTTGGAGGACTCACAATTGGACAGAACACCCAAATACATCACATCAATAGCTCATGTA
>JABASI010003685.1:0-15807 GCA_019776505.1 Tomocerus nigrus
TATATCACGAATCCACTTTCATCTACTATGAACCATCTTCAATTTCTATTGCCGTTATGTTCTTCTCGGAGACTTGACTCTGACTCCCTTTTGACTTTCCTTTATTATACTCTCTAGCTCTATATCCTCTCGCTAAACTTGACCAAACTAAGAAAGGGGAAATGAGCGAGAGAATGCGGAGAAGAAATCCATAAAAATCCCAGTCAGCACGCGTGACATGTTAACGTGAACTTGAGGGTGAGGTGAATAACGAATCGTTGAAAACAGCCAAACCTCCTCCTCCTCCTGGTCCTGACTATACCATACAACAAGCACAGATCTTATATAGAATACCATTTTCAACTATTAAGCAACAACCAAAAAAGTATAATGCCTATTTACCTTTTACCACCAAATACGCTTCTCTCATAGTAAATGGCTACTGTAAAAGCAATTTCAAAGAACCACAATAACATTTCTAATATTTCTTCCCTCCATTTTCCCTTTAGTGTCCATGTTCAATCATGGCTAAAGCATCCTAACATTTTTTCCTTTAAAATACTAGAACAATTTTAAATAGAGATGGTAATATGCACAGGAAAAACAGGGTATACAATGTTTGCTTCAGACTTTTGGCATTATAAAGCGTGCATAAATTAAAAAATGAAGTTACTGGGAAAAATAAGCAAATAAAACAAATAAAAGCAATAATGCCAAGCATTTTATAAAATCAATGTTTATATTATTGCACTATGTACGGGAAAGATAAAGATAACGACCGGTTGTCCAATTAGCGACAAATTATTAAAAAAGAATTTTAAATAAATGCAGTAGTTAGTACTTAAAATACAAATACATCGGTATTCCATAAACGGAGCAAGCGTTGACAAAATTCATTGCAGAAAAATCCGCCATATTGCATCAATTCAAAGTATGATCATTGATTGTCAAATGCAGAAAGGGTGAAAAGACGGTCGCTTATGATAAAAGAGGATTTGCTACTTAAGATAATATTGGGCTTGGAGTTGACACAGACATGACATGACTCTGGTTGAGTGAAGATGTAAGATTGGGACATGAAATGCATGTTGTTTGCCAACAATTCTATCCTAAGTAAAGAGGAATGTAGAAGAAGGATGTCATCTTTGCTCCGCGTCTTTAGCTCCGTCGACATAGACTACACTTTATCTGTAAATCTTTTTGTAGACGACTCAGAGTCAAACGAAAACTAAAAAGCAAGTCTCAACTGTGTTACTTCTAGTTGACTTTAGCGGTTTTCGCCTTGCTGACTCCTGTTAGCTCAAACCTGAATTTTAAGTTTAGTCTTACAATCTTACCAGCTATAAGTAGCCTGTTTTCGATTAAGTTTATACAAATAGTAATTTGAGATGAGAGTTTATTTCATTTATTTGTGATATGACGATATTATGTAACATTGTATTTGTGGTGGTAATAATTGCAGAAATGTACTTAAATCCAAACAAAATAATACAAAGTTTCTTAGTCTTGTTGTAAAGTGTATAATATTTGTGTGTGTGCGTCTACATACAAAGATTCTTCTCGAAGCGTAATATTACAATGTCCACGGTTCATAAACTGCGAGAGCGAAATTGCCGACGTGTTACGAAAGGCAATGTGAATGGATAAAAAAGGAAAGTGAAGCCAATAAAATGTCCTTTTAGATTATTTCCTCACTTTCGGAAAGAGAGACGGATGACCGAAATGAAAGGCTGAGCTTACTCAAATATTTATCATTTTACCTCCTAGTTTCCGGTTCCCTTGTCAGCTAAGACCACTCAGACAACTCCAAATAGCAACTATAACTTTTACATACACTATTAAACAGTTCTAGTATATACGTGCACTGGATATCTAGAGAGATACAAGACATGTCTGTAAAACACTACTTAATACCATAACATAACAGAATTCAATATTACTTACTCTAAGAAATACACTACAATACTTAATAGTCTATAAGCAGCTTCCAGAACGCAGTAATGTAGCGACATAGTATCCCTATATGAAAAATGGGGTACCTGTAACTAAGAATACTAAGATTCTAGGTCTCACCAGGCAATTGTATATACATACATATACGTATTTAATATATATGTATACTTTCTTGTGTGCATCATCCCAATGCAATAGTATAAAGGGAATAGAGATATAGACATAGAGTCTTGTCTTTTCTAAAGCTCACATAAGTCTACATCTCAGTTAAACTTATAACTGTAACTACGTGAGGAGAAAAACTTTTCCTTTATCCCAAGAGTCTGGAGAGCTCCTTACGATTAGTAGCAATGCAACTAACATCCAATACCATCCCGTCCCAATCCCGCCTTTTCCATCAACCACAACACAACGAAAAACTAAACTAAACGAGAATGACTTGACTTGACTGTGTCTGTCTGGAAATATAAGATAATATATATTTCCGATCCCTTTCCTTCTCCCGTCCCTTTTCGATTAGTTAATTCTTCCTCAAGGGACATGTGTGGACCTCGACCGATTTTGAATATTGATAATGCTGATAAATGGCACTTTTCAATTTTGTCTACACAAACTTTCTTTCCTCATTTCTACTGACTGAGGAGAGGATCTAGGAGATTCTTACTGATTAAGGAAAACTGCAAATGCATCATTCATTATCAACAACCATAGATTGTCAACATTATTGTTTTGTTGGAACTTATAAATTTTATTTTACATATCAAATAATAATCATTTAATTACGACCTGTAGAAGAAACACAATTTTACTAAATAACTACTAATTGTATAAATATAGGTCAACGCGATTCCTAATTGTGGCACATTTTATTGGACTTAAATATTTAATATCTTAATAAAGAGCACAAAGGTATGGTATTTACAAAATCACACAAATAATGTTACAAAGTACATAGCAATGATGAGTCAAAGAGGCATAGGCAGTAGGTAGTATGTACTCACACAATGGGGCCCATCCTATGATTACACAGCAAAAAACATTGTGCAATGTTTTTAGTGGCATTTTTGCTGAATTTATACGCACAGCGTATATGTATCTATTCTTCTCAGTACCGTCTTAAGTTTCAGAATAGTGTCGTTGATCTGGTGGTTTCCTAAGCATAATACCATAGATCGCATAGCAGCAGCAGACAATACAGTGAAACACAATGAATTCATACTTCCATTCATCTTTTTATTCGTCCTTCACCAGGAATGCACCAAGATAACAAGAAAGAGATTCGTGTCATGTCATATTTCTCAGAATCACTGAATTGCATTTACAGTCTACAGGGGATGTCTTCTTTTCAAAGGAATTATTGACAAAAATGTAGTAGTCAATTGTCCTTTGACAGGAAATGCACTTTTCTCAAATATTTACCTTAATTTCTGCCCTATAGTACTATACGCAATAATTGCATATATATAGCTATATATTATTACCACATTCGACGCACAAAAAATATGTACATTTCCTTCCTTAATTAAATATGTAGTTTTGCAA
The DNA here is from genome assembly GCA_019776505.1 of Tomocerus nigrus. Lineage (NCBI taxonomy): Eukaryota > Metazoa > Arthropoda > Collembola > Entomobryomorpha > Tomoceridae > Tomocerus > Tomocerus nigrus. The sequence continues at coordinate 3,475 of JABASI010003685.1, forward strand.
ATGCTGATTTTTTATTAATGCAAAATTAAAATTTTATTTCCTATTTCATTAATAGATATGAAAATCGAATAATATTGTACAGATAGCTACTAATGAAGTAATTAATATAATACTGTAAATTAGGGGCACGAAAATCAAAAACAATAGCACAATAGCAGTGTCTATTGCACGAGACAATATTAATTATTAATTACGAAAGAAAGAAAAGAATACTTCGCTCGACAATATTTTACAATCAACAACGCATGTAAGAATTATTAATGTATACATAATACATACAATGCATTGTATTGCAGTCGAAAATAATCTGCAACAAAAGGAAGCAAACAAGCGTTTGAAAGTAAGTGGTGAAAAATGGGATTATTTTAATAGATAGTTTTAGAGGTATATCTCCCCGTTCTTCTCACACTTAAAGAGAGAGAAGGTAATAAGCTAACAGAAGGAACGAAATAAATGGGAATTATCCATAATGGAGATAGATGTTTCGGATTTTGATATAATGCATACACAAACACGTTTGTAGTTAGTTGGTAGTAGTAGTAAGTAGATATCCAGGAGAGAGAGAAAGAGAGAGAGAGAGTAAGGATAAGTTTTAGGTAGCTCGTCGAAACGAGAGCTAATAATATTGCTTTTCTTTTAATACAACATTATATATCAGTAGGAAGTGGTAGACATTAGTTACTGCGTTATCTGACTAGTGTCTAAAGAGTAGGAGAGTACGTACATCAACCAATTACATAACATAATACAGAAGAACCGGACAAAACTCCTATTAACTATATGGAAGAATACATAGAGAGGCTAGCTAGGAGTATATAACAGTAAATCAAGCGAAGCCATTCAGACAGTTCTCTCTTTGGAAGTGGAATGAAGAGTAGAGAGAGCGAGAGAGAGGGTAGACCCGGGTAGCAGACGAGTAGAGAGAGAGAGAGGGAATGCAATGTTCTATTATTTACTGGGAGTGTACACAATATATAGCTTAATGTTTTATATGGGATGAAATGAAGGATCTGAGTAGTAGTAGAGTAGTTAGATAGAAAACTAGTGACTAGCACTACACTACCGGGTTAGGCTAGGCATGTCGGGGTTGCAACATTGCATTGCCATTGCCATTGCAATCTTCACTCACTTTCTACGGTGAAAAATGGAAGGGAAGGTTGCGTACTATTATATTTCAACTTGCTCTTCTAGCTACACTCCTAAATGTGTGTACTGTGTTTCTCCTCCTGAAATAAAGGAAGTCAGTGTAAAGTACGTCGACTTGTACTACTACCCGTCCTTGCTCTCTCTGCACATCTAATGTATAGCATGTAAGTATGAAATAGGTAGAGAGAGAGAGAGAGAGAGAGTGGGAAAGCTCGGAACCGGACCGAATTCGGGTAAAACCAGGAACTTCGGACAGGAGGGGAGGGAAGACGAGCGGAGGAAAGTTAACTGGTGGGTCTTTTAGGCGCTACTGTCTCGTGCTCGTGGAGTATAGTGTAGAAAGCCGGGAGATCCCGTCTTTTCCAAATGCTAACTTATGTTAGTGTAGTTTTTAGTAGGGCTCTATCTTCTCTAACCTTTTACACATAACGATAGGGAAGGAGAAAGAGACGGAGGCCATCTGCATGGAGCTACTTGGAATTCTGTCCTCTATTCTTATCCTTTTCTTCGCCATAGCCGCTATTTTCACCACTAATGCGCATAGGAACTTGTTTCTAAGTCGTTTCACTACTTTCTCCTACCTCTCTCTCTCTCCTACTATGTACATTCATATTTAGAGTAGAATAGTATTCCAAATGTAGTAATACTGTAGTAGGTAGCTAAAAGAAGGACGTTTGACTACAGTGCCTAAGTAACTACTACTGTTATATATTCTTCTACTCTTCTAGTACTCCACCCGTCTCTCCCCCAAAATTTCGATCAATAGCACCGGATATTTTCACTCACAAACTTGCCATGCTACAAGATAGCAGTATACTAGTGACTTGACTGTGTGGAGGAAAATACCTCTCTCCTATCATTATACTCCGTCATTACATCATACATGCTAACCAAAACATTTTAAATATAAAACTAAAGTGCCAAACTAAAGCTTACGCAAGGCATATGAGATGTAATGGCATTTTTCCTCCAGCAGCTCACAGTCCTTACACACATAGCACACTTTCATCTATTTACCTTCAGTTACACAACGTCAAAGATATCCTCGCTCGCTTCTACCAAAATCTTCCTTATTCTTCTTATGTCTTATACAGAAAACACAAACTATGTATTCTGAGAACGTAGTTACAGGAGGAGAAAGCAAATGAAACTACTTCTCCTCTGTATTTGTCACATCCACCTAGATATGTTTACCATAATAAGATAGAAGGCTGATCATAATACTTTATATAGACACTATCTTATATAGGATCATATCGAATTCTAACTCGAGGAGTCTACGTACTATATTATATATACTTATCTAAGAAAACTACGCAATGTAGGTACATATCACTATCACTACTCTCTCTCTCTCTGTAAATAGTAACGTAACAGAACTTTTCATCGCATCACGATATCTCTCTAGATTCTAGACGTTGCTTTTCGTCCTCAACTTTAGGAGTTATATAATATAAGTATTTACTACTAGCGTAAGTACTCGCATTGAGCTATGTAGTCCGCAAGGTAATTTAAATGCAGAGCACAAGAGCCGAAAGCGAGAATAAGACAGATGAGATGAGATAGGGAAGCAACAAACTCATGATTTACACAAAAGGGAGCATGTATTAGTTACTAAAGCCTTTCCACGACATATTTCCTCAACATACTACGAATTATGATATACGTACATACTTACACTCATTTTCATTAGCTCAGGAACTTTAAACTACCAGAATATCCTTCGATGAAAGTGATACAAATGAAAAGGTGTCTATTGCTCTAATTATTTGATAGCTCTATCTCTTGCAGCTAAATAAAATAGTGTAGATTACTGAAGATAAAATTATAATTAATGATTACATAATTCATTGGAAATGCAGACATTTTGTTTACCCTTAATTCATATAAACTGATGCTCATGTTGGTGTATATTCTTTTTATTTAGCTTATAAACAGAATAGCCAAGTTAATTTCGAATTCTTCTAGATAGTGTAGCGTGAAGTGAATGTTTAAAAATTGTGTAACATAGCATAACGTGTTGGATAAGCCGTTGGCAAAGGAAACAAAGCGGCAACGCTAGCTAATAATATTCTAAATGTTGAGCGCTGAATATTGAGTGAGAGGATTGAAGGGAGAAGAATACGAGATGAGATAGAGAGAGATGGCTTCATATAGAAACTGCAGACACATGTCTTATAAAGATGCAGATGTGTAGTAGTAGTAGTGAGAGTAGGCAAAGAAGGAAAGGACTAACATAGCAAATGTAAAGAATGAAGTGCAATAATAATGCAGTATCTCTCCAACATAAGTAAATACTATCTGTAGTATCCATCTTATAGGCTAATATGAAAATGTGCTTTCATATTTCATATCAACATTCCAAGAGTAGATCCAGAAGTGGCAAATATTATAATAAGGAGAGGCAAAATGCGAATATTGCATAGAAATATACAGATGAATAACTATTTCTGAGATAGTAGTGGGGAGCAGACTACGACTACCTATAGAATCCCATCTCATCATATATGGTTATGATGAGGGAAGGAGGAACACACTTTCATCCCAGCTTTCTAAAAGTTCACTCTGTGTAGATTCTACGTTTCTATCCTTACATGGAGAATAAGGATCCTACGGTTTATGTATATACGTGTGTGCTCTGTCTGTCTGTCTGACTTCACCAGCTGCACAACTATTACATACAACAGCACTATCCAGAATAGGATGAGTTTATATATTTGGGATAGATGCGAAAATTTTGGATCCGAGTCCTCAGCGGATCCAGGACCGATGTGATGCCGTGCTCTAGTCTTTTAGTCTAGTCGGGCGTTTCACACACAACGACATCCACATAGGGTCAAAAACCTTTAGCTGATGCAAAGCTAGTCTGACTGGGCTCTCTCTCTCCCTATATGTATATCTTCTCAGACGATGATAGTACTATTTACTTTAGGAAACGTTGTAAGATAAAATATTAATCTACCTTCCATTAGATAAGTACATATATACTTTTATTTTATCTCAATGCCATAGGCCGTGCATCATTGCATAAAAAATATGTGCCGTAATATTATTTTTGTAGATAAAATAAAATTTAAATAAACATTCTTTTGTACTACTACTTTCTAAGTAAGCCAAAGAATGATTTTTAGAAGTTCTTTTTTTTGGTATTGTGATTAGTGCGTCAAATATTTATCTGTAGTAGTATCTGCATGAGAAGCAGAAAGAATTGCGATTTAAATAAGTAAATAAGTAGATTGTAAGTATCTTTGTGTATTCTGAAAATGTGTATAGGTTAGAAATGTTATCCAATTGTATCCGAATGTGTCCGTGTATGAAATGTCGTAAATAAGAAACACGAAAATGATGTTTCTAGACATAAACTGTGGCACTAAAGTAAAGGTTTGAATGCTGATTCGCAAAATTACATTGCATTGCCAACAGAGTGTACAAAGTACAATGTAAGTAATCTAATTTATATATGTATGTAAAGAGCCACAGGTTGCGAGAATAACGTCGTAATCTAATTTAAGTACGACAAGTACATACATTACTCTCTCTATCCTAGCTTAATCCGATAGTGCAAAAGGCCCTCATAATGTAGCCAATAGAGTTAGCATGCTTTAACAATTATAGTCTACTTAATAGCATTATGTCAGTGTAACTGTAAAACTGCTATCTCAAATGTGATGCTCATGACTCTGGTAGTAAAACACATTCAGAGTGAGTGGTAAAAACTAGAGTAGCGATTTAGTGTTGTTAATTCTATTCTATAGAGAGGACTGCATAATGCACAGGTGCAACCTAAGTGCAACAAAATGAATGGCTTGTTCCTGAGATTTTAGCTTTAACTCAACATAAAGGCATTTCATGCCTCACTTCCTTCACTCTTTGTTCTTTACATGTGATAATTTTTTTTGGTTGGTAATGAATAGCCTTTATATGTTACAAGCTGCCTTATATTCAGAGAATATATTAAGCTAATGGTATAGTAATTTTAGTTTATCTCATCTGTGCAAAAATATAGCACGCTCCATACTAACAGACATTAAAGGCATTTAAAAATGTAGGATTTAAATGAAGAAACTACCTCACCACTAAAATGCAATACATGACAAGAAAACTTGTACACAGGTATACAGATAACAGTTTTATTAATATTTGAAGTTTAGAAAATTGATAGACCTAAATAGAAAATTATAAGGATGCCGTATTATATTTTATAGGTGCCTTATTATAACCATACATTACCTACTGCACTAGGTCTCCTGAGTAGAAATTTTTCCTTTTTGGTTTTGACAAAAGCATGCCATAGAAGTTCGATAGGCTATTGGCTACGTAGCTTTTGTGACTTCAATATTAAATTCTTCGAAAAGGAAAAGCGACATAATTAAGTAGTTTGTTTTGTTTGAATACGACAAGAAATAGAACGGAAAAAGATATTTTTTAAAGTCGATGTTATTTTATTAACATACGTTTACAAGTATTCACCTATCAACCTACTACAACTGATATAAAGTGTTTGAGTACCTTACCTATTACCTACTTGTGTCTTAAATTAATAATAGATGGTTGCATTTTCAAGAACACAAATGGTAACTATATTAGCCCTCATAATATCAATGTATTTCGTGTGTACCATTTAAAGTGTATGAATTCTACTATTCTACTTCTGAGTGCAGGCATGCATGCATCGAACAGAAAGTTTGATTGGATAAAATGATGTTGTCATAATTAGAGGTAATGTTTGTAATCATAAATCGAGGCTCTCAATATGCAATACAGTTAGTGGAGTAAAAAGCCATAATATGAACGAAAGGCATTAGGAAATCATGAAATGATATGGTAAACTATGATTGCGTGATAAATGTTGAAGAGGCTTTTTGCCTGCTCTTCGTGCCAAAAAGAGCTAAGCCATTTAGTGAGTGAAGCTTGAAGGAAGTACAGGGAAAACACTCAATCAATGAGTTGAAATGGAAGTAATGAATGAAAAACAGAAAGGGAAGTGAGGAACAATAATAATTGTGGAATTCCGAGGGGTTGAGTTACTACAGTTTCTTTAATTTAATATAGACATGATGTGTATGAGCTACGTACTGGGCTCCATAGCCATGCAGCCAACCAACTTGTAATAATAACAATCAAATGAGCCTGTCTAACTCAACGTGAATAAATAGCTAGCTTTCTCTCCCTCTACTTTCACTCTCAAAGACATTCCATTCCAATCCATTGACACAAGAGAAAATATAGCTCCCCAGTTAACCTTATAATAATCATTAGCTCCTACATTACCCTTCTCCACATTACACTTACGATCCTATCAAATTCAAATGAACCTAACGTGTGTAGAGCAGAAAGCTAATAACTATGCACTTTCAATTACTAACTGACTGCACAACAACAGCCTTAGCCATTATGATAATATGAGCACAGAAGAGCCGGGGAAATTCGAGTCATCAAATTAAATAGTCAAAACGAAAATACGTGTAAGTCAGACCAGAAACGGCAGAGAGTCCATGTCCAAATTTCTATGCTCTTATCCGAGAAATTCGAACACAGACTGCTCCATATCGGCAGAAAGTGGAAACTCGGAGTTTTCTTGTGCTCCGGGTAGCGTCAGAGGGAAGCCCGGGTTTTATTTTCCCATTGGAAGCTAACATCTTCTTACGAGAATACAGTTAGATTCGTGAATGCTTGTACATTCTTCCCTTCTCTACTTTCTATACGTCTACCTCGCTCGAGTATCATGTACCAATAAACTTTTCCTTCTTTTGACTTTCTCTAATGAGACAGAATGCATGTTGACATTTTAATGCAATTTCTTTCTTTTTCAGTTTTCTCCCCTAACTCTCCTGAACTGTTGCTAGCTAAGCATTCTCCGAATGTTTCATGCAGCAATGTACTTTGTTCTTTTAATGTAGCACTACTACAATAGTATAATGATTACGTTTTAACTTTAGCACAGCTCAAGATACTATTTTAGTATAGTTTAGCTATAGAAAATATAAAGGGTGAACATTATAAGTATAAGATATGAACTATTATATAATACATAAAAATGTTTCTAGTGTTGTAGACTAGATGCATTTAAAAATTATCCCAATATATACATAGGTTGGCAGAAAGAGAGAGAGAGAGAGAGAGAAAACTCTTTTAATGTCTATACTCTAAGGAGCAGTCAAAACTTCTACAGAGCAGACATGAAAGATAAAAAAAGAAATATGCTGGCTTACACTAATATATACATACACTTTATAGTTATAAAAAGGAAAGTCCTGCCTGCAGACAGTTTTACTTGTTTTACTAGGAGAATAAAAAAAGTGTACATAGTTGTAGGAGCAGAACTACTAGAGAGAAACACTTTGTTATGCAATCCATAAGACATAATAATAGGTCGTAAGGAAGGATTGTAGAATATAATAATATAAGAAAATATCTGTAGGACATAGTAGGTACCTAAAAGGAAAGTTCATTTAACTGTGACTAAAATCTGAAGGGTGCTCTCCCAGTCTAATCGTAGGAATACATAAAAATGTAGTGCAAGGAGCAAAACTTTATTGTAGCACAAGGAGAAAGTACAAAGTACAAGTATGAAAAAGCTACATAGATTCTACAGCAAAGCGTAGGCAGGCAATTTGGAAAACTCTGTAGTTTGGCTAAGTGTAAAGATGTTAGATGCAGACAGAGAGAAACTGACATAATAAATATAATGTGACGTAAAGAAGGTAAAGGTGAGAATAAAATAAAATTACATAGCCAGGTATGCAGGAGGAGGAGGAGGGAGAGGTTAGCTAACAAGGTGCACTTCTTACACAACTACTATACACTACTGTCATAGCTTTATTAATACGGCTGGCTGGTGATATTTGTAGCGTCGAGTCAACCTGAGAGACGTTTCAACTCAAGGAAATAAAGCAATGAGGCATCACGACCAGTTTATCGCTTCACTCTGCAACATTTTACTTTTTGCCCAGAACTTTCTCTTTCGAGTGCGAGTCAAGGTTCATTAGCCAAACTTGGATTGAATTGGTTGTATGTACAGTTGTACTAGTCGTTGTACTGAACTCTCTCTAAGACTACCTACTATACCAAATATATATTTATAAGTATATCTATTAGTCTACTACTGCTATATTATATACTAGACGATGCGGTTAAGTTTTAACTCAAGTACGGAACTCAGACACTTGAGATACACCAAGTTGAGTTGAGTCGAGATGAAATTGAAGTATAAGGTGCGCCCCGTGCACTTAATGATTGTGGAACAGGAAATCCTTCTCAAAGCTCCCACATCCATTATCTAACAATTTACTGCTTCAGTTCAACGAGCAGTTTTTTAACCTTAAGAGCCTATTCATTTTCGAGAGTTATTGTTTGCCTCTTTCCCTCAATTTACTTTATATTTCAAAATTCCTACACACATAAATACAACCTTATACATACTATGCACATTTCGGGACAATGACAATCCTCCTGATGTCTATTTATACCTTAACGCTTTATAATTATTCAGTTTGTACATTATGTATGCAGTCGTTGTGAGACTTTGTGCTGGTAATTGAAGTGCTACGGCATGGGTCCCTGCTACTCTATAATTTGAAGTCAAATCCAAATGTATGGAACTACATTTGAATCGTGCTTAACACTCTTTTCCTTCAATGTCAAATTAGGTTTTCAACATTAAAATTATTTTCAATCTGGAATCGTGCACATACTGTTCATGCATACTCTTTCTTCTTCGCCAATATTATTAGGCAAGGAACATCAGGCCCAATAAAGAAAAACACGACGGATTGTTCTCCAAATCATCTCTGTGTCACTCCATCCCAGTAATTGCAGTAATTACAATTTTAATATTTAAATATAATAATTACAGTTACAAGGTTTGGTGCCCGCTGCACAGCAATACGGCATGAATTGGTGTACAAATAAATAGGTAAGTCACAGCTACATCATATCAGCCAGTTAAGAAAGGAAATAATTAGTACTATTACGATATAAAAATATTTTATAAAATAATCCAATTATAATTTACTAAAATATAAAATCCATTTAGATAATTAAATTAAACAAACTCATTATTTATCTTTCTACTCATTCAGGTTCCTCCTGTCTTTTTTGATGACTTGCCCTTTTTACATTATCAACTTTATAATTGTTATATAATTTTTACTGTCGACTGAATTATGTAGACAAGGAAATTGTTGTGCATACGCTAATTAAATAATTTGCGCATTTACATAAAATAGGCAAAAATGAGAATTAAAGCATTTAAGCATTCTTCACTATAAGAGCGACTTCACACTTCTTTCACTTGTCATGTCAATTAAAGTTTGGATTCAGGTCTTTTCAGGAGTGAGTCCCGTAATGTAACGGATGTTTAAGCCTTTGCCAAAGTTTGCACGAAATGCTGTTTCTCGCATGTGTGCGCTGCTCAAAGCTATCCAAGAATTTTCCTCTATATACACATACACTTTCTAAAGTACTAACACCAAATGTCTGGTGACAAAATTCGTTCCATCCAATCACCATTCAATGTTCCGCTAAATCCACTCTTGGCTACAGTATTTTACGTAATTACACTAAGCACTCCTCATTAAACTAGTTAATTACACACTCATCTCTAGAATACAAATTAATCTTTCTTACCCGAAACTCTACAGTATTTAGTTGAATGCCCAACAGTTTACTTTACATGGCTAATGGATGCTACATACACATACCTGGTAGTCGACATATATGTACATCACATCATACCATACAAAATGTTTTCATTATACCGCACACAAACGTACCTGTTATGCATTGCAGTATTTTTATGTGCCTATTGCAGACAGGGAAATGCGTTCCATATGCAGTAAAATTTTGTGACAGAGACAAAAAGCTAAAAATTACATGTACGCCATTACATTTGAATGTTTTTTCTTAGACAGGCACACGTTTTGTAGTGTAAGAGTGAACGAACTGTAATAATAAGGATCGGCAGAAAATGAGTTAGTGCTTGAAGTCTCGTAGGAGATATAGAAAAAGCAATTAGTCGCAACGAAATTTCTCTCACATCAAGAGAGCCAGACACTCATAGACACTGCACTGGTCTGGTGTCGTTAGAACAAGGCTGCTAAATTCAAAGTCAAGTGAATACTATTGAGAACAATAACCGTGTATAATGTCATGTCATTTTCCTATTGTGTTCAAATCCTTAATGCATTCACGACGGCATGTTATAAAAGATTCCTTCCTCCTCTATCTACTCTAGTTAGCACTAATAGGATGTGATAGTAAGTAATTCAAAATTCAGGACACAATATAACAAATTGCTATTCTGCATTGCTCTTACAAACAACACTAGCTTGGGAACAACTACTTTACACTGCCACTGTCGTAACGCTATTAAAGTCAGCGTGATGTTCTGGACGGTCATATGAGGGAAACTAAAGAGAAAGCTAATTAATAGAATGCAGTGAAACTCCGACTACGTTGTGTGTGTACTATGTGTACAGCATACAGCTTGATACGATTAATATTAGAAGTGATGAGAGGAAAATAAAGGACAGAAGAGCACAATGAAAGTTGAATATCCTGACGTTAATAGTATTTGACTAATAATAACACACAATGTGTGGAGATAGCATGTATAATCATCCAAATGAATATATTATAATGTAGAGTATTAGTGTATATCCACTTTTTCAGTTGGTGCCTCAACAATTTTCATAACATCATAAACAGAGATAACAGAGACCGGAAAGGTAAGACTTGAAAATAGCCAAGTTAATGAAATTACATAATTTGTGTATGTAACATAAATATATGTTTAAATATCTGTAGACAGTGTATACCCACTAGGCTCGTATGAAATGATTTTTTAAAATTAAAAATGGGAACAAAAATTATATGCATTTTCATTTACAGAAATAGGAGAGTGTAAATTCAAAAAAAGCGTGAAATCTACAGAATCAGATGATATCTCTTTAAAAAACTTAAATATATCAAAAGTGAATACAAAATTGCTATAAAAAAGTACAAATATTCTTAAATAAGGTATGGAGTGGGGGAGTGACAATCCAAATTAAACAATATTATGCCTACCTTTCCGGTCTCTGATGATAAGTGTACAGCGAACAGTGTATTTAAGTGGTATTCTTTAGCCAAGTTGAATACACAGACATCAGAGAACTGCCATTATTTGGCAAAAGAAAATGAAGTATATAATGCAACACAGGGATACGTGAAGTGAGTATTTAAATATATTATACAATGTGTATTTACTTACAGGGGAAAGCAAAGCTAACAGGAGCAGAGGACAAGGCAGACGTTGTCTGTTTCTGTTTGCCTCCTTAGCGTAAGTCACACACGCTTACACGTGTAGCCTATTACAGACCATAATTAAGTAGCACTATCCTTTTACTACAAGTGTACTTTGCTAAAGTTAAACTATTCTCAGGGGTTTTAAGTTGCCCTTAGTACTTTACTAACAACCCTGTCTTGTCTACTAGTTGTTCATGGAATGTTAGTCAGGTCGGGCGGATATGGTAATCTAAGTACACGAGTATTTTACTACGCTCGATACGTACAATATCCATGGAAGAGTAATACATAAAATAATGTTATAGAATACAGATAGGTCCTTTTCTACTTTATGTAACTAGTTATGTGGAGATCATGCATTCGTATAAAAGAACGCCAGTAGTGTTGTAGGAAGTGAACCCGAAGTGAAAACAAGGGAAGAGAATAGCATTTTCTTCCCCTTGTGGCTCCAGCTTTGCTTCTTTAAATATTCTCAGTTTACTTTGAAAGAGAGACACACAGAGAGTAGAGTGAATCTCTCAGAGAACACAAGATAATAATATGAGAAAGAGAGCCATTGCTAATTTCCTATGCAAATTGAAAAGAAGTGTCTACGTGCTTATTTCTGCTCGCGGAAGCATACCATGAGAGTGGTCCGTTAGTTTCAACATTGTGTGTGTACATGTTATCCAGACACTACTGCACTTCTTTCACTGTGCGACTTGAATCCCGACAGATCCGACATCCGACCTTTAGTTCCACTACACCAACTTTTTCCAGACACTTTTAGTCATGTCTTGTCTACTTTACTTTTAGTCTTCGGCGTCGTTCCAACTTCTAACCAATGGAAATGAAATGTGTTGGAGAAATTAAATGGCAATTTCTACTTAAGTATCGTCTCTTTTACGTTTATGCTTTTAA
>JABASI010003686.1:0-15803 GCA_019776505.1 Tomocerus nigrus
CTTGTAATTTCGTGACGTGACTTGACATGAGCTGTCAAGTGTAAATGAACGTTATTACATTTATAACACGTCTGTAATTCCATAGCCCCCTCTTTTCTTTAGCACTCTTCTAGTATATCTGTGTACTGTTTTATATTCATACTGATACATCATACATACATAAGATCTACTCATACACGGAACACATTTCACTCACTTTGCGACAGTTGTAACGCTGTAAGAATAAGGGACTCATATTCTTTACTCCCATTCTTGACATTATTATAGAATAAGAAATCAAACGAGCTACAGATTTTATTTGGCTACCCACGAAGCGGCTAAAAATTTTACAAACTATTTAAATAGCTACACATGCTACACAATCTTACATTGTGCACACTTAAATAGTTTCAATTTAAGTCTATTGAATTCTATTCTTACCAGTACCACATGCATTCACCATACATAAAGGTATACATTGTACAATAGCTAGTATTTTGTATTCATCCGAAAGATTTTTATATCTAATATTATTGTCTTATGTCACAACTGAAGCTGGGAGAAAGCTACGACGACTTTGATTTGATGAGACACCCGGTTCTTATTTAGCCACTTGCTTGTCATTTGTTGGTTTCTGTAAAAGAAAATTCTTTGTTCCCAGTTACATTACTTAGGAACATATCAAAAGTATTTAAATTAGCATATTTAAAGGTGATAGTCGAGCCAAGTCATGTTACTAACATCGTAAAATACTATAATCTCCGCCTAGTACACACATACATACGTTTCTCAAAATTATCATCTGCAATGCCACAAATGTTGGAATGAATGAAGGATGGTTGTTGTAAGCGAGGATTTCAATATGAATTATGTTGCTGGTTTATGCGATACAGTTGCCATTGCATTTGTATCTGGTTTGGCTTTGGTGTCAAATTGCACATAATTCGTATAACAGTGAATATGGTATAAGTTACGATTTGAGTTCGAGTTGTGTGTGTCTGCTCTATTTTTTTACAAGACTTGACTTTGCATACGTTTTCAGAACATAGTAGTGGAGATGTCGAAAAATGTACGTGAGCATAAGATACGTAACTACATAGGTATGTTATCTTACGCGAACGGTAGGTGAGTCAAGTCAGAAATAGCCAGCCTGCTCCATTTATATTTCTATCTGTAGTATTCACAATGAAGATGCGGGGATAGGATGTGCGGAGTGCAGAGTGGAAGTTAAGTCAAGCTAAACTGTAGGATATCTGAAATACTATACAGTGAATAAATACGTAGCCGAAAAACCAGGCCCTTTAGGTGATAAACATCTGCTCTGTGAAATACTATACTCTGCATAGGTTAGCTTCTCTAGCTATATATTTTGGCTATTTAGCTGCATACCAAAGGCATATGGCATAGCATTCATAATAGATGCAAGAATGTAATATAGTATGCAAAGATTCGCTGACAACTGTCTTACAAGAGTCAAGTAGACAGAATAACCCTTGTGCAATTTCCTATACGGATAAATATACTTAGCAACAATGTATTTGCAATATGAGCCGAAACGGATCTGGAAAGAGTGAAATCTTCCCTACTAAATAACCATTACTGTTTTAATATATAAAGTGAGCTACAAGTATGAAGTAATGCTAGCTTAGCTCCCTAGGTATTTGACTTTGCTGTTGACTCGTGTGTGTTATGTTGTTGGAAAGAAAGGAAATATCTCATCATCCTCATCTTCTTAACAGTCATTACATAGAACAGACGCCTGGGCTACACGAATATAACCTCTCTCTCTCTAATAATCACTCTGGTACCTTGCTAAGGTACAATCTACAGACACAGAGTAGCAATGCTTTTATGAGAGATGTGTTCAATATGCGTTTTATCCTCAAAATGAGATTGGTTCTCTTAGCCAAGATCGTGTTAAAATATTCACAACCAAATTTCCTATTACCTATACATTAATTATGTACTGTGAGTTCCACGATATTCAAGTGTTATCTGTACGCTAAGTATGCATTAGAGCTCCTAGTGTATATTCAACAGCCAAAATCAATTCATGCTCACAATAATACTGTACATTCTTGTTCTATCGACAAGTTCTGATATAAGTAGTATAAATAACAACTAAAAAGTTGAAGAGTATTATTTTCGAATGTTTAGCACAGCATTCTACCCGTAGAATTCAACGAAATTTACTACAGGCCTGTATAATAGCTAGAGTAATTACTTCTTACTTACTCATCAATTTCTTTTGGGTCAGTGAAACTGAATGCTTTCTATCTGTATTGTTGGTACACAAGAAACATTCAATAATGTAATTATTTTACGTGATTTGTAATTGCATACTCAATAGTTATCTAAGTTTTGAGTTGCAGATGGAATATATTTACTTACCAATTCGTCACTTTAGCTTTAATGTGAGAGAAATTCAATTTAAATTTAAATAAAAGTAGGTTTAGCTGAGAAACCATTGGAGAAGTACCAGTGCTACATTTACTATATTTCTTTGTGTAGGTTATGGGATTAGCTTCTGTGGTCCAATTTTATTGATGATATCATGTGATTTAACATAATAAGATGGCTACCTACTTGCTTTTTAAATCGCTTCATATTTCTGTTTTGAACTTGCATAGTATGCGTAATGGAGAGCGTATGATTATTATTGAATAACTACTTTTAAAATATTGCTACCAGCATTTACTTCAGCAAGTCATGATTACTTTTATTTATTCAAATAAGAAAGATAATAATATGGTGATACAGTGTCAAAGGGAAAAAACGACAATTTTGAGAAACATTTATGTTTATGGTACATGTAATTCATGTAAGAAAGATTTTATACCAGTGAAAAATATGCAGGGGTAAGATGAAACACGAATGACTTGGCTCTGGGCTCTGACTTTCTGACAAACACAGTTTTGATTTTATGCATCTGCATCTGAAACAACTATATACGGTTAAACTAATTTAAAAGTATGATTACATTGTCACACACCAATATAGTGACAAGCTATAAGAGCCAGTTTTGCTTTCAAATGAATGATTGCAGGTTAGAAGAATAAAAATAGTAGTCATCATAACTCTTATAATAATTATACTCTGAGAGAAACAATAAATAACGCTACTTAGGCATCTAAAAGTAGATAATATTATAGCAGTAGTATTATGCACTCAAAAGTTTAGCCTCTACGATTATACGTTTTGAACGTATTGTCTTCTACCACAAATGTATTAACATGAAAGAACATCAAGCCACATCAGTATATTGTATAAAACGAGTAGGGACAGTCATATTTAAGGGATTTAAATATAATCCACACCTACATTAATATTTACACCCCATTTTCAGTCACTTTTTACCTTCTCTTTGAGATTCTCCTGCGAATTCACTACACACAGTGACTAATAGCAATGTCTAAATATTTAGAAACAATCCATACATTTAAGTTAAAATACCTTTAGTGTTAACTTTTAAGTTTTTAGCGAAACCTAATCAATTTTGTGGGATGTAAAATGACCAAACGAACAAAAATCATTCATAAAAATGTCGTTACTCAAATGTTCAGCTTATTGAACGAATGTACTAGTTAGTAAGGTGGAGACACATTAAGCTCTCTGCTGCTCCTGGTACGAGCAAACCAAAAATGTTGTACAACTTTCTGTATAAAATGAACAATGAACATTGAATACTAAATGAATCTTCAGCGAATTTGTGATATTGAATAATTTTCAACATTTTACTTATTACTTACTACTTATGAATTACATTTACAGATGCATTAGATTACGTATTACACACGTAAGTTGTTATATTATTATATTAATGATAGGATAAGAGACTTGAAAGTAGGAGGCAGGCAGAGGCGGAGAAGTTTTAATGAAATATGAATAGTCGTTTCCTATTGTACAGTTAAATTCTCAATTGAGCTGATGATAAATAGTGTCATGTGAAGAAGGCCTTGTGTATAGTATTTACTACTAGACTCTACACATTCGTTCCTTCTTTGTGCACAGACAAACGCGGATCTACAAAATAGCATTAGACAAGATACCTCATAAAAAAACTCCAACGAAGATACACAAGAAGACTACGATGATCCGTAAAAAATGATAGCTGGCTCTTCCTTACCATATTCTGTTGTACTTACTACTTTTATTGTTAATATATTCACACATTAGACACTACACACACTGCATTCAATAAACTTTGAGTATAGAATACAGCAAAATCACACTAAACATTACATACATCCTATTTGTATCTGTAGTTGATGATATTATGAAAAGAAATAGTTTATTCTATGTGTATTTACTACTACTTATGTATATTATAGGTAATAATTTTACGCTTGTATTGTTAGTATGTACGAAATGTATGTAAAGTGCAGATATGTAAATTAGGGATTCTATTGAACACATAATATATAAACATATATAATTACAATACAATACATACGATGAATTGAATAGTAATAAGTTGACTACTCATGTTCAGTAAGCTACACGTTTAATGTGTTTGTTGTGATGCGTTCGTCGTCAGAATAAAATAAACTTGCATAATAAAGAAACTCTAACTTACCTACATGGCATTCTATTCAATTTCAACACGTTTAACAGAAATAACAAGTGTTTTCAACTGCGTATTTAAAAGAGATGGATCTGTCAATGCATTGGGGAGCTTAACGCGTCAAACTACTAATCCTCAAATGCCAAACACTTATCCAAGACAATTTAAATGATTTTGTTTGAAATGAAGGGCACCACAGCAGTTGATTTCTGTTTTGTCTTGTCTGTCATGTCCTCAGAGGTTCCTGTCATGTCATGTCCCTTCGAAAGATCCTTATTCTTTATGAACATACATATATTTATATACTATAACTCATAAAGGGACATTATTGTTGGCAATTCCTATTAACATACTAGCAATAAGTAAGTATAATCGTTTGTAAAGAGCTATAGAAATACTAAGAGCGTAATTGGAAGTTAAGCAGGAGCAACTTTACTGGTAAGTAATCAGCTTAATCTACAGAAGCTTACACTTTAGACACAATCATTCTTATATTACATACACTGCTACAACAATGGCACTTTGAATTATCGTTAATGTGTAGGATGAAAGATGCAGTTAAGGAAATGCTATTAACTATACCAAGGCACCTCCACATCACTTCACTCTACAACTTCCCCGCTACAAAATAATACAATAGATACCTGCGAGGACGGAATACAATCAACGATTGCTCTTCCTTCTGTTTAAGAAAGGTACTTCACATCTTATCGACACTTTCTTAGTTTATGCATTGCTCATTTCATTTCCTCTTTTATGTGAATCTTTTCTTAAGGCTCATCCGACCGTAGCTAAAGTAAAGTAAATAAAGGGAAATAGAATAGACTGAAGGTGCTCTTAGGTTCTCAGACTAGTCATTTCATATCATAACCATAAGTACACAGCCATTACTTATTGTTCATTGTCAATAGTTTTGACAATAAAGACTCGCCATGCAATAAGCCTACTAGGATTAAGCCATTCCTATCACTAATCATTATTATTGCATAGATGCATTTCTATATCTTTACTTTATGTGAATATTCACAATTATTATATATTTATACACTAATATAATGTAGGTAGCTCTGTTGTAATAATTTATATAGTGCCACGAATTTTAACAAAGAGCACAAAAAGAGCAGTTCGGGGGAATTAACAATGTTATCTTTGATCTGGATTGGATTTTCGATTGGATTCTGGAAGCTGAACTCAACTTGAATAGCTTCTGCTCTGCTGCGCTACTGCCTTTCTTTTCTGAGGTAGGTAAGCAAGATAATGTGAAGGTAGGTGGGTAGTGGGCACTTTGTGATGAATAGTCGATATCCTAAGTATGCCCATAAGGGAACTATTTACCTCCCTATAATATACAATTCTCACCCCGTCTATAGCATTTATGAAATGCAGTCACTCGCTTCAAAGGTAAATGGGATACTTGATACTTTACATATAATGTGTTGCTCTTTTATGCATAAGTGGAAATTCCAAAAGAAAATTAGTAAGTATTGTGTTTACGAATTGTACCACATAAGTGGTAGGTACCCAATAATTTGCAATAATATCACCAGTATCAAATATCACAATATCAACCCATGAATTGAACGGATATTCATTTTGGAGCATGCACTTAAAGACATTTTTAAATGAAGATGCGCAGTGCATTGTGCGGAAATTCCCCTGGTTAGTAATATATAATTGTCAGAATTGTGCAGATTGCTCTGTATTTTGTGTTCTAAATAGGCATAAATAAATGAGCTGTAGTTGTTGGGCTCCCTATCAGAGATGCAGTAATACAAAGGTAATTCTATGATTCAATATCATGGACCCCGATCTATATCTCGTGAAAAGCGAAATTGTGACCAAATAGCATCTATGCGTTACTAATGTAAAGAAACTATTATTTATCACAAGGGAATTTTTAAACACGCGGTTTTAATTACTAATCTACTAAATACAGAAGTAGCAAATATTTAATTAATTCCGTTCCAAAATCGAAAAGGAGAACTGCTTTTTATGGGAAACGCTGATCGGTTTTGGTAAAATCTAACTTAGGGAGAGGATTTAATTATTTTATAATGTCAACTTTTGCCTTGAGTCTTGGTGGAGTTCTCATCTTTTTATCGATTATGAAAATCAATGCAATAGTTTCATGCTTTCGTGACGTTTCTAATGTTTATCTATCCACAGGGATCTGAGAGCTTTGAATAATCTTCCGTCAAATTGCCCCTCAATATGAGAATTAGATAAAACCATAGAATGGAAACATATAGCATGTAAAATGAGTCTAAATAAGTCTACCTACATGTGAACATGAAACTTTCGTGTAGGTAGTCATAAAGTTTAACTTACGTGAATAAGCTACTTCTAAACAACAGCCCATGCCCTGTATCAGATGCTGAAAATATGAACTTATGGCCTATATTTAATAAACTGATGCATGTAGACAAGTTATTTGTAGTATGGAAAATGGGGAAAAGCATTGTGCACTTTTGTGGATACGTCAGTCATTTCAGTGTGGCTGTAGCCAGGTTGATATTGGCGTTGGCGACTAGTCCATCAAGATCCACTGAACTGAATAAAATGTTGAATGAGATTGAGAGTCTTATTCTCATCGGAGTCTGCTACCTTATTTCACAGGCAACTTACATACGTAAATACATTTAGAGCTGCGATATAATAATATTTGGTAGTGGGTATAATTGCGTAGGTAGTTTGCTCATCCTTTTCTTTTGAAACGTATGTAGGTAGGTATAGTATAGTTGCAAACAAAGTTGGAGGCAGACGGCGGCCGTGTTTTGTCCATTGTATGTAAACTTTGTTCAGTGTGTTATGTCCTGCCACAAAAAGGAGAGTGAGTGGATCGGGTAGCTTTTAGCTTTAACTCGACTCGTTGAGTTTAGCTCTTAATAGTATACAGCGATAGCGAGAGATTTGAATCACATGAGTTCACCTTATTAGTTTACCTGTAACATCAACTTCATCTCTGTCTACTAATGCTATAAGCAAGCCTTGCTCATCCTTCATCATCCCCTACGGAACCCAACGAGCGAAAACCACCCTCTCTACTTTCCTGTACAAATAATGACCCATCAGTTTACACGGTGGAAAAACAAATCGGATTGAGCTTCATGATGGTCCACTGATTAAATTCGTTGTGACAAATTATGCTGGCGATGAACATTTAGATTTAACGCTCAGAGTTGACTTACCTTATACTACAGTTCATATATGCAGCTTTTTTTCAGATTGTTCTCATCACTCTTATCACTTATACGGGCATTCATCTATTTACTACGTAGATTCATAATATTACTATACGAAAGTGAACCTCTAGTCTATTTATAAGTACATGGCTACTCACAATAAAAAGCAGTCATGTAGACAAATCCGAGTCGTTGGAAAAGATTTTAGACCCAACAACTCATCCTTTAAGTTAAACTTACAAAGTCCCTAATGAAATCATACGTGTAAATCGTATTATGTATATTGGTATATAAATAGTACAAATCTCTTTTGTGTAAACCTGAGGAAAAACAAATGTTAGAGTATGTGTATGACAATTCCTCTAACAGAAGCACACTAGCTTTTCTCCTTTTCCCAAGATATCTACACAGATCCAGGTAAGAAAACAGAGCTGGGATGCATATAAACAGGTGTTCCCCTAAATTTTACAGGTAGAAAATTAAGGTGAGTTAATAAGACAGTACTTTATATAATAGATACCTGTAGAAACGTATAATATTCGATCCCAGAGAAGAGAGGACATAAAGTAGATGCACAGAAGAAACAAGGTACGGAGAAGAGATACAAGCGGTGATTCATCGTTACATCGCTAACATACTACCTGCTAATGAAAAGGAATGATGAAGAAAGTAAGTTGAGAAGGAGAGGAGACTGCGATAAATAGAAGAAGAGGGCACAATCGGAGAGCCCATGAGCATATCTCAAGATATGATCTGTAACCAAGTAAAATATTCTGTGTACTCAGCATCCAACTTTCAGAGATCCTCATTCAGTCACCTCAGAAAATGCCATCAAATCCAGGGATAACATTACACATTTCAAATTGTTTATCTGGATGTACATACACAATTGTTGGAGAGGTACCTACGGTGTACGTACGCAGGTACCTACAAGAATTGCTCACTTACCAATTGCCAGATGAGATTTAGATTAACTGATACTAATCCTACCTACTAAACAAGGTGCACAACAAACAACACGTATCAAATAATGTACGATCTCCTATATATCTGATACTATTTTATTTTATCGTCATCATCACACCCCACTACACTACACACCAATGTATTTTATAGTAATATGATACCTCATATCATGCCACTATCCAATAATAAATAATCTATACTCAGAAATAGGGAGAGAGAGGTAATAATTTTCGACCACAGAGAAATGCTTCAAGTAGGGACATGCATGCATTTAGATTTCTATTTCCTCATCACAAAATATTTTCTTACTTTCTGTTTTCAACCCTCCTCCAGTTTTGCATTATCTTACTAATATCTGTAGGTAAAATGCTTTACATCTGTACACGTAGTCTTTATTACGTTTATATATACTAAAAAAAATAACAATAACTATAATAACAATAACTATAAGTTGGCAAAATTGCCAACATTTTTCAATTAACCAGTGTCAATTCTGAATTAAAGCGTATGGTCATAGCCAGCATACTACGTTGCATAATATTTTGGTTGTTTTAAGAACATTTACTACTATCAGCTATACAAATATGAATAAGTAGCTATAAAATCCGTGGTTTTGATTTCATCAGAAATCGGGCATAGTAAAAACGCAATTAATTTAATTCTGAGGATTTAATACTGTAAAAACATTTCTGTAGATTTCTGAGTCACCAACTTAAAGGTAGATGTTTAATATTGGAGATCTGTGAGATGCTGTTTGAAGGGAAATATGGCAGGATTAAGAAAGTCATGTTCTAGCATGGCATGATAGATGTGAGACTGACAATTTGGTGAGTGAACGGAGTGAGGAGAGAGTGAATTGTTGTGAGACGAAGTTGTTCTGTTCTGACGATGGGAGTCGAGTCGAGTTTTCGTAGTGAGTGAAGTCGATGCATTTACTCGGCCTACCTAAAAAATATAGCCGGGCAGATCGGGTTTCATCATCCCAAGTAGTCATAGTTTCTCTCTTTTGTCTATTTTTTGCCCGAGTAATTCGATACCCGGCTCTATCTGCCACATTGAAAGTTCACTCTTCTCTTCAGCTTCCTATTGTATTCGCCTGCAGCCTCTATAACAATTCCTCAGCCAACGTTTATATATCCACCACTCTCTACCCGTTCACACACTATTACAGAAGTGCATGTACGTAGTTAGTGGATGTTGCATTAGGCACTATCTATATGTACTACCTATTATTATCAGGTTTATACTTATTAGTGTGCATGTTTAAATTGGTATGCGCATATGGCATAATGTGTTCGTTTGTTTGCATCTTTAAAGTGTCTACACGCTATTAATCTCCAAAAGGAGTGGATACAAAGAAGCGAACTGCTCAGCTGTCATAAGTTTTATGCTACGCATTTGAGTCAATATTTCTACAATGTAGCAAATAAACACATTCCCTAATATTTATCATTTTATCTCATTAATTACTTACAGCAGCATTTCAGAATTTATAGCTTTAATTACTTTGTAAAATAAAAATGGAAAACAGATCTCTAAAATATCAGCAACTCCTTGCAATCGATTATAACTTTTATATGTGAATAGTTTCGTTCAAGAGTCTACCTATTTTGTCAGATTGTATCATACATACATACTAGAGATACATTAAAACATTTCATTTCATGGCATTGTGAAAATCTCACTAGTTTTTAAATTTTGAAACAGTTTCCCTACTTATATAAACACATGCGTACATTGATGAGATTGTACAGATTATACAAAATTTGGCCTTTAGAAAGAGCAGAATAAGTCTCAAAGTTTTTATACTAGTACACATGGTTTTCTATGTTTTATATAGAATTGCAACAATGTTTTATTTCGCCTACATTGTAGCCTTGAACACTAATCTATATAATGCTGTACAGTATAAATCTGTAGGTAAGTGGTTAAGTCACTCTTTAGAAATGGGAATGAATGGGTCAGTAAAAATGTAACTATTGGCTGCTTAACATCTCAGTAAAGTTAACGCACAATAAAAGAAGAGAATGATAAAGGAGTCATAATGCTAGAACAATTTTAATCGCAAGCAAAAGCTCAGAATAGTACATCTAAAGCTGACTCGTTTCATTTTCCCTTCTCCGTAGTCGTCATCATCGCAGTCGTATCTAAATCACATTTTATTAGCTCGCAAACGGTGGGGGTTCGCCCATTTCAAGAGGCGGTACTCTGCTCAAGAGTACCGTTTGTCGTTATTACCGACCGAGCATGTACTTGGTGTTCACACTCCAATGATTTGACTCCCGGGAGAAGTTGCCATTACCATATAAAATATTATTGTGGTAAGAAACAGTCATCTTTCTGTGGCTCTAAATTGATAAAATTGCGCAATAGCAAAAGAGAACAGTATGACTATATTTACCATAACAGAAAATTGCTACTTGTGTTTATTTACACTGAGTTTAATTGCACACAAATCCTTCAAGTCCTTTTGTGCGTTACTCGTCTGTGTTAGGTTCGCCCAAAAGAATCTGAGATGATGTTTTTAATGGAAGTCCTTGCAGACAAAAGTTACATGTATCTTGTCGGCTTCCTTTTGTTAACGCGTATTAACTGTACAGGGTATTCTGTATACTACTTAATAACTAGTAGCGATAGCGTCTGTGAAAATACTAATTAATTTCAATCTCATCAAAATTCTGTTGAAATGCTAATAATTGGTATCAATATCATTTTCAATTGTAATCATGACAAACTGACATGGGGAACTTAAGCGGTTCTTCATTTCTTCATGATTTATTACAAGTAGAAGCTGTCTAGAAATCAAGGCACATTTGAATTTATAATTAATGTAATAACAGCTTGCCAACATTGGATCTTGCTCTCTAAAGATATAACTCATGCTCATACACTGGTAGGATGGGGATTTGATCAGGTGGATACACAAGACCAGAATTGATATGATAAAATGGAGATCATTAAGGCCATTAAGATTCCAAAAGAAGAACCTCGGAGTCTGTAAGTGGAAAAAGGACTGTTGGCGAGACTCTGTCTCAGTTTCTTCATCATTGTCAGCTAATCGTAAGTTTGTCGGATCAATTTTTACATTTCTTTCACTTTAGTCTTTAGTCAGGCTGTCTCATCCTAAGTTTTCTTTGTGCCTCTTGAGACTCTAGGAAAATAAGCGGAGTTCTCTTCAAAGTTTACTCGTACATTACATTAAAAAAGGTATGTAAAATGTTGGTGCATATGTAAAATAATGCAAGTGCGTTTATCTGCATATAGGTAGGCAGTCTTTGATATTTATGTATTTATTCCAACCTCGTGAATATTGTGAATACATATAGATTGAAGATGTAGAGGTAGGTGGATATATAAAACAGAGAGCATATTATTGGTAGTTTATTGAAGAGAATGAGACTTGAGTAGAATTGAGTTTGGCTCAAGATCAGTCAGACTGCAATCCATCGAAAGTATGTAATTGAAGGTGTGCCTTGATAAGCAATATCGTTTTACTCACTCTAGTATGGGCACAATGAGTATCGAGTTATTATTGTTTTGCGAATGAAATTACTGTAGTAAGATTACTTTAATAGCATCTGTAAGAAGGTGCTTGATTCTGGTCTTTCATTAGCGGGTCGATCCTTAAAGTGCCGATTTGGTCAGCCTGCCCTATAATTTTTTGTTGATCTCGTAACCACTAACGTGTAATTAGAGATAATATGATCGTGAAAAACATTACCTCAATTCATTCTATTCCACTTTACTAACTTAAAGCTTAACACCATTCAGACCCTAATGTAATTCATACTCATACGTGCATTACCATTAGCTTCACCTTCCAAAGTGTGAATAAAATAGGCATTAGCCACATATAATCCTCCTTAAACTCATATCACATACAACGGTACACACACACCAGCTACATACACATAAATATCTACCCCTCCGTCGAGAACAGTCCATACGTCCACTATGGATACTTAATACTTAGCTATTTTATAAGTGCATGTTACTTACATCCACTTCTTTATGAGCTTAACAATTCTCTACATGAATATACCTACTTAAACTGACATACACCATTTATGTTATAGAGGAAAATAAGGATGAAGTAAGTATAACAAGAGTAATTGAACTGCAATATTAAGAAACAATTTTAATATGAATAGTAATATTACTACGTATTATACGTAGGTAATAGGATGCAAATTGTCAGCGTACCATCTTCTGTGTAAAGAATTAACAACTATGTGAGCTTGTGAGTTATGTTACCGGTAATATGCCATTGTATTCATACATACATTTTATTGAATTTGCATGATAAATCAAAACATTAAATATTAAGCATCAGTTTGCTATGAACGAAAACATTTTCTATTAAATAGGACGACCTTTATAAATAAATATTACAACGAGCCATTTGGAAATAAATCTACTACTTGTAACAATATTTCATACTACAATTTATAGGTACAAATAAATACAGCAGCAAGTTATAAGCAAAACCAATAAAACAAACCATTTATACCTAAATACAAAAGTACTGGCTTAAAATATTCTTAAGAGTAAACCTCATCACCCAGGAATATGTAAATATGTAAATAGATATGACATGAAAAAAATCCGAAATTGCATCGAATTGCAAATTCACCGCAACTATTTCCTGGAATGCAGCAAAGAAACTACTCGTTAGAAAATACGTTACTTTTATAAGAAAGAAATTTTATATTTGTGGTGAAAGTTACTGGCGCACGTACATGTACGTTGGCATTAAATCATAAGCATACGAGAAGAGCACAATCCCTGTAACTTATTACCTCTATTGCAGAGTCATGATTCAAGATGCATGCCCATTTCATATTGGTATTTATTAATTTCCATTAGATACTCTGTTTATGAGTTGTTGTGACACACGAGTATGAAAAGATGAATCTCACAGCCCCAATATACGATACCTAATTTGTGAGTACCAGAGGGTCATGATTCATGATATTACACTCTGCTTACAATTGCTAGAAAAAAACTGCTATTGCATTGGTGGTAGGAGTTTGTTTTGACCAATGCATTTTGGTTTACGGGATACACATACCAGCACAAATATACATCAGCAAAAGATGATTCAGATGATTTACATTTCATTAGAAAAGACATGATCAAAAATATCTGTATCTTAAGTATCTTAAATCGTCAGTCAATGTTATATAATGTTCTTTCCTGTCACTCCTATTAATTCAGGTAAAGAACGCTTATTGTTAAATATTACAAATGGAATGTAAAGCCTAATGAGTATGCCATACCATGAAGGTTGATGGGCTGAATGGTTAAAAGAAATGAAACTTATACTAGCAAGTCGACGCTAGTGAGCGTATATTATTTCTATGGATAGA
Organism: Tomocerus nigrus; assembly: GCA_019776505.1. Lineage (NCBI taxonomy): Eukaryota > Metazoa > Arthropoda > Collembola > Entomobryomorpha > Tomoceridae > Tomocerus > Tomocerus nigrus. The sequence continues at coordinate 14,061 of JABASI010003686.1, forward strand.
TGTTTGTCATTATCATATATCAAAATTGTGAATATTTAAGGTGTCGCAAGTAATGTAGCTAATGAAATGAGAAACAAATAGCACGGTTTTATGAAAGATCAGTAAAGTAGAACCAAACCAATGCCCAATGGACTCGTATAATACTCAGGTGCTATCACGTATCGATAGTGTGGCAATTGCCGCTTGTGTGAAGTAAAGAATTAATACTATGTGTAGTATGCAGGTATGCAAGGAAAATAGAAATAGTGTAACACAGATAGGACCGTCCTAATGTATAATTATGTCTATATTGTATAGAGAGCAGTTTGTACTATATTAATACATACTATTACATATGCAAATTCGGAAGGTTTGAAGAGTCAGGTCAAGTCCAGCAAGAGCCAGTCAAGCCAACAATCAAGGGATGGTTTAGTTGGTTGACTGGTTGCCGTGTAGGTTAGATAGCTAATTTGGCAATGATTTAGGTCATCCTCCTACTACCTATTATTTGAGCGTGACGTTTCCAGAATAAATTCTCAGTCATGATCATCAATTTGATTTGATACACCGATAGATAATTGAATTTGAAAAGAAATGATAATTTATGTGGAAGGCAAGAGACGAGCACCTTATCATTATAACACTTTCAATTATTTATGATCTTACCACCCTTCAAGCCAGCCAGCCAGCAAAACCATCTATGTAAAACAAAACTAAAGTCAAGTCAATATGCATCCTTCTAATACGAATCCTATTAATCCTCTACTGTCTACTCTTGTCTAGTAAAACAACCAACCTGCCTTTGACTTTACAATGCATAACTACTAACAAGTACCTACTTACTATCAGGAGAAACCTTTTAGGAAAGCAAAGATACTTAGCCATTGAATATGTACGCATAGGGCAATGTNATCCTATTAATCCTCTACTGTCTACTCTTGTCTAGTAAAACAACCAACCTGCCTTTGACTTTACAATGCATAACTACTAACAAGTACCTACTTACTATCAGGAGAAACCTTTTAGGAAAGCAAAGATACTTAGCCATTGAATATGTACGCATAGGGCAATGTTTTATCCTTGCCCGGAATGTATTCATGTATTGTTATTTTTATTGCTTAGTAAGTGAAAAGCAACTTGCATCGCCCAAATTATTATTGCTAATATTAATCAGCCCGAAACTTTCCAATGTACACTTTACCTTAATTTCTTAAGAAGATAGAAGACTAAACATTATAAACCTATTTTTACATGTTCTGCAACAGAAATCAATTAATACAATTTTCCTTTCCATTGCAAATTGCAATACTCTTTCGCACGTAATTGATACGAGACAATAAGATCGCATACAACAATAATTATGTAGGTATACCCCCGGAATCAGAACCCAAATCAATTAATTTATTTGATTCTCGTATAAAATGTTCATGCATTTCCAATTCTTTTTCAATAATTCATCCTCCAAACCAACTGAGAGAATTTAAACCGAAATAGGAATTTAGATCAGTTTTCATGCGGAACACAAGCTTATACAGTAATTCTTAATACGTGTCTTATTGACTGCATTTCTATTTGTACCCACATAAATGCTTTTAAGAAATAATAATAATTACCGATAGGTAACGTAGGTATTGTATTTGATTCCGTAATCAAAGTTTTCTATTTTATGGATATTGAACCACAACAGAATTCAGTAACTGATGTTGTTTTACTGATGATGTAGCAAAACAGTGATATCGTTTTATTGGTTACAAACAATCTGGC
>JABASI010003687.1:0-15801 GCA_019776505.1 Tomocerus nigrus
GACCAACTGACCGGACTGTGGGTCAAGGTCAGCAGTTTCGTCCGAAGCTGCAATTACGATGTGATAGGCCTGGAGCCGAATAAAAAGTACAAGTTCAGAATCCGTGCGGAGAACCAATACGGAGTAAGTCTGCCCCTCGAGTCCGACCAACCCATCACTGCCAAGTTCCCCTTCACAGTTCCAGATGCGCCTGGACAGCCCAGAGTCATCGACTGGGACGCCAGCTCAGCCACAATCACCTGGGACAAACCCTACAACGATGGAGGAGCTAGGATCCAAGGATACAAAATTGAATTCAGAGACGTCTCCGATGCCGACTGGAGACAGGCGAACGACTATTTGGTGAAGGAGACGACCTCCACTGTCCACAATCTCATCCAAGGTCACACCTACGAGTTCAGGATCCGTGCGAAGAATGCCGCTGGATTCAGCAAGCCATCTCCTCCTTCCAGCCACTTCAAAATGAAGGGCAAATTCGGAGTGCCCAGCCCACCAGGCCAACCTCAAGTCGTCAAAGTCGGACGAGGCTACGCTGACTTGAAGTGGGACGCACCGAGATCCGATGGAGGCTCCAGGATCGTCGGCTACATCGTTGAGAAGCGAGAAGTCGGCTCTGGACTCTGGATCAGGTGCAACGAGTACAACGTCACCGACCTCAACATGACCATTAGCAACCTGACCGAAGGCAAAGACTACGAATTCCGCGTCTACGCCGTCAACGCCGCTGGAAAGAGCGAACCATCGGCCTGTGCCTCTCCAGTCCGCATCCAAGAAATTGCTGGAGGAGAAAGTCCCGAATTCATCAGAGGACTCACCAATGTGTCTGTCCCCAGAGGAAAACAACTCATTCTGGAGTGTGAAGCGACAGGAAAGCCGATGCCCGCATCCCGCTGGCTCAGAAACGGGCGGGAGATCCAATACTCGGTTAGAATCCGACAAGAAGTGGACGGAGGCGTCTTCCGACTCATCATCACGGACATGCAAGACGGCGACGATGGCGACTACTCCTGCCAAGCATCCAATTCCCTCGGACACACTTACACAAGTGCCCGTGTCCGAATCGGATGCCCACCAAGAATCGACCGAGCTCCGAATGATCTCTACCTGCCTGAAGGGGACAACACCAAGATCAAGATCCACTACTCTGGGGATCAACCCATGGTCGTCAAAATATTCAAGGACGGCGTGGAAGTCAAGGAAACGAGCCGCATCAAGATCACGATCTTCGACGACTACTTTGTGATTTACCTGAAGGAAATCAGCAAGGAAGACGCTGGAAAATACAACGTGGTCATTTCCAACGACAGTGGCAGCGTCTCCGCCTCCTTCACCGTCTTCATCACCGGAATCCCCGGACCACCACAAGGACCGTTGGACGTGGGAGATGTGAGCAAGCACATGTGCACCTTGAACTGGAAACCCCCCTCCTACGACGGCGGCCTCAAAGTCACCCACTACGTCGTGGAGAGAAAGGACATCAGCAGCACCCACTGGGTTGTTGTGGCCTCCCTCGTGAAGACGACGACGTGCGTCGTGCAGGGACTCACCGAAGGACAAGAGTACCTCTTCCGAGTGATGGCCTGCAACGAGAACGGAATGGGCCCCCCTCTCGAGGGCGTCAACCCCATTAAGGCCAAAGCCCCATTCGACGCTCCCTCTCCACCCGGAGCTCCAAAGATCAGCGAAGTGGGCGGAGACTTCGTCCACCTGGAGTGGGACAAACCAGAAACGGACGGCGGGGCTCGCATTCAAGGCTACTGGGTCGACAAGCGGGAAGTAGGCACTGTCGCCTGGCAGAGAGTCAACGTCGCCATTTGCTTGCCCAACCAATTGAATGTCAGCAACTTAATCGAAGGACGAAACTACGAATTCCGTGTGATTGCGGAAAACGCGGCGGGCATGTCACATCCATCGCCATCCTCCTCCTCCGTCAAGATCACGGACCCGAATGCCGCCAAAGCTCCAGAAATCGTCATGCCTCTGCGAAGCGCCATGGCAACTGAAGGGAAGAATGCTCAATTCTCGTGCAAGATCATCGGGCAGCCCAGACCGAACGTGACTTGGTACAAGGGAGCCCGCGAAGTCGGCCACGGCGGGAAGTACCACATCAGCCACGACGGAGACACCTACAGCCTCACCGTGTACGACGTCTTCGGCGAGGACGCGGACGAGTACGTCTGCCGTGCTGTGAACAAGGCGGGAGCCAAGTCCACCCGCGCAGAACTGATCATCATGACCGCGCCCAAGCTCCATGTCCCGCCCAGATTCCGAGACACCGCCTACTTCGACAAGGGCGAGAACGTAGTCATCAAGATTCCATTCACAGGCGTCCCCCGTCCCAAGATCACGTGGATGAAGGAGGGCGAGAAAATCGAGACGGGCGCCCACTACCATGTCGAGACGAAGGAGCGACACGCCGTGCTGACCATCAAGGACGCCAGCCAGCTGGACAACGGCCCCTACACCGTCATGGCCGAGAACGAGCTGGGCATGGACTCGGCCATCCTGAGGATCCAGATCAGCGACCGGCCCGACCCGCCGCGGCACGTCGTGTGCGAGAGCATCGGCACGGACTCCCTCGTGGTGACGTGGCAGGCGCCCAGGTGGGACGGCGGCGCCAGCATCACTTCCTACTTGGTGGAAAAGCGAGAGCACCCGATGACCTCTTGGATCCGCGTTGGCTTTACAAGACTGACCACCATTCAAGTTACCGGCCTCAGCCCTGGACATGAGTACGAGTTCCGGGTCTACGCCGAAAACGTTTACGGAAGGAGCGATGCTTCCGACGTCACCTCCATTGCCAAGACCAAGGACGTCGGCAAGAAGAAGCAACAAAAGAGACAGTACGAGGTAGACGCCACTGGCAAGAAGATTCGAGGGAGGTCCGATGAGAAAGTCAAAGACTATGACCAATATGGTGAGTCACTTTCACCGCTTTCTCCCCCATTTTCTCTCATCTTTCGTAATTCATCCCACTAACAGGCTTTCTTCTTTCCACAGTGTTCTCAATCTATTCCAAATATGTTCCTCAACCCGTGGAGATTAAGACCTCGAGTGTGTATGACTATTATGACATCTTGGAAGAAATTGGAACAGGTGCCTTTGGTGTAGTCCATCGATGCCGTGAGAAAAAGACGTAAGTTCCCATTTATGATCCTAAGAGGGTAGCCATAAAATGATGGGAGCATCGGTTTTAAATTGAGTTGATATTTTTAGTGGTCACATTTTCGCTGCCAAGTTTATCCCAGTATCCCACTCTTTGGAGAAGGAGCTGATCCGCAGGGAAATCGATATCATGAACCAACTTCACCATCCAAAGTTGATCAACCTACATGATGCCTTCGAGGATGATGATGAAATGGTCCTCATTTATGAATTGTGCGTAAATGAATTTAAATGAATTTTCTAAAGTGTTTGGTAAGGACACCTCAAATGAGAACTAATGAATGACCACTATTGATTGCACAGCCTTTCTGGAGGTGAGCTGTTCGAAAGAATAACAGCAGAAGGCTACCAAATGTCAGAGGCTGAAGTTATCAACTACATGAGACAAATCTGCGAGGGTGTTAAGCATATGCACGAAAGAAACATTATTCACTTAGATATCAAACCTGAAAATATTATGTGCCAGACAAAATCGAGCACCAACGTTAAACTAATAGATTTCGGATTAGCCACTCGTCTTGATCCGAATGAAGTTGTCAAGATTTCGACAGGAACCGCCGAGTTTGCCGCTCCTGAAATTGTAGAAAGAGAACCTGTTGGATTCTACACTGACATGTGGGCCGTTGGTGTATTAGCCTACGTCCTGTGAGTCATTCAACAAATTCCCTTTTCTTGTACATAATTATCTCCACTGGAATGTAAAAATTGGATTCCTTTGTGCAGGCTAAGTGGACTTTCTCCTTTCGCCGGTGAGAATGACATTGAAACATTGAAGAACGTGAAAGCGTGTGACTGGGACTTTGACGAAGAAGCTTTCTCTAGTGTATCCGAAGAAGGAAAAGATTTCATTAAGCATCTTCTCATCAAAAATAAGGAGTACGCTCTTAATTTTTATCCAAATTAATTCTCAGTTTACAGATATAGTAATAATAATAATTTGTTGGCACAGGAAACGCATGACAGCACATGAATGTCTGGCTCATTCATGGTTAACCGGTGATCATTCTGGAAGGACACAAATTATCGAAAACAGCCGCTTCCTTGCACTTCGTGACAGAATACGAGCCAAATATCCATTCTGGGATGATTGTCTATTGCCTCTGGGTCATCTGGCTGAATACTCTTCCCTCAGAAAATTACAAATTGAAAAGTATAGAATACATGAGACTTACTTCGGTACGTTTTCCATTGCTTAACAATATAAATATCTTTTTAATTGACAAACATTCCTAAAAGCTCTTTATATTTTTCGCTCTCTGTTAATGGAATAATTAAACACGCAGATCGAAGGCAAGCAGCACCGCGATTTGTGATTAAACCAAGAAGTACTTTCGCATACGAAGGACAGAGTGCAAAGTTCACTTGTCGTGTGATTGCTATAGCCGCCCCTACGCTTACTTGGTATCACAACAACAGCGAGCTTAAGCAGAGTGTCAAATTCATGAAGCGCTACGCATCGGAGGACTACACGTTTGTCATCAACCGAGTCAAACTTGAAGATCGGGGCGAATACATTATCCGGGCTGAGAATCATTACGGCTTCAGAGAAGAAATTGTCTTCCTCAATGTCCAACGTAAGAGTGGTAGCAATAATAAAAATGGATGTGGACCTATTTAATTTTTAATTGGGTTATTGCAGCGACGCCGAAAGAGATTCCAGCCTACAGACCCGAAGCAGCGCCTGTAAGACGAAGAAAACCACTGGAATGGAGCCTGTGGAAAGACGAGCGTGACTCGGGTCCATTCTTTACGTTCCACCTTCGTCCTCGTGTGGTTCAGTACCATCATCCATCGTGCAAACTCCTCTGTTGTCTGAGCGGCAAACCTACTCCAACCGTAATGACAGAGCCCTCCGTGCAAGAATTTCAATCAAAACTTTTGTGGAGTGGAGATGACATTTATAAAGCTGTTGTGTTTTCTTTGTAGGTGAAATGGTTCAAAGGTACCCGTGAGCTGAGCCGTCACGACTACACAATTACCCATTCTGACGGAGTAGTAACTCTAGAGATCTTGGATTGCAAACCAGAAGACTCTGGCAAATACCGATGTGTGGCGACGAACCCACTCGGCCAAGATGAAACTGTTTGTGTAGTGATTGTAGAAGGTGAACAATGGCAATTCTATTCTTAGCTCCATCACCAATTTAATTATTTTACTCCTATAATATTATCATTATTATTATTATTATTACCATTATATTACCATTGCCTACTCTTAAATCTCAATTATAAACAAATGGACACCATAGCAATATCAGTAGAAGTAGCTAAATACATAAGTCTATTATACACACAAAGGAATCTTACACTTACATTACACTACATTTTCAAATGTACATAAATTTTAGATATACACAGTTACACTCTGTCTGACTTGTACCGAAACTCTAGCACTTATACTATGATACATACATACTATACTAAAATTAACTGAAACTAAGTATTCATACCTAAATTATATATCACTCTCAATTACTATACATTACATATTGATTTACAACACTATCTATCTACATAGTAATCTAACACTTTATGTTTACAAGCTATATGTTATCAAAGTACACAGCATGCATGTAAATGATATTCTAGGAGCTATTTACATACCTACTCTACTCTACATTACATAATATTTAGTAGTATCTAGCCACAAGATTACAATACATGTGCACAGGTCTTGAAGAGTCTCCGTGCGACAACACAAAATAATCACCCACCACATGAAAATACAAAGACACTGACACAAACAACTCTGCTAACTTCATTTCAGTACACTTCAGAAGACAAGATACAAAATGTAGTGGGACACTAGTAGTCAGTCAGAGGGAGGAACACGAAGAACCTTTTAGAGATGCTAGTTATTATAGGATGATGCTGCCTGTATGGACGGCGATGTAGAGAGAGGGACACGATGATTGACACTTGAACTCTGCGTGATTGCTACTTTGCTACCATAATATCTAAACTTTAACGTATTCTCTAGACATTACAACGAACCACACAAGACAACAATCTGAAACATAAATTGCTCTTTATTTTAAACAATCAACAATCAATTCAAGTGGAAACAAAAACGCTCGCTCGTTCGCCCGCCTGTTGCCTGCCTGCCTGTCTGCCCGCCTGCCTGCCAACAATTATCTTATAATATTTACTTATTATATAATACTGAATATCATTATCATTAATAATTTAAATTCAATGCTCTATAGTTTCATTTCCTTTCAGTTCAGTTTTAGTTCAATTATCTTTCTCGCTATCACTTTCTCTCAACTTTCTCATTTAAATTCACTTTCATTCTAATTCACTCAGAATTAATGACTCTGACAAATTATTGAAATCTCATTATATTCTCTCTATTTGATTCATCTATTTGTTGCCTCTGTTGTTTGGCTCTGTTCTATCTATTTCTCTGCTCCGCTCCGCTGTGACCGATAGTTCGGTGACGGGTACCTTCTCTAAATACTTCTACTACTCATTGCCATTCGCTATGTACCGTACCGTACCGTACTGTATTGTAATGTTGTTGTTGTTGCTGTTCTTGTTGTTCTTGTTTGTATGATGACTCTGTTATGATATGTTACGATATGATATATGTTACGATGATACAATGATTGATTGATTGCGGACTGATTGACGACTGATGATTGTTTATTTCCACTCCATCCGTTATTTATGCTATTTATTACGTTATATATTATTATCTGTTATGATTTATATTATGCTGCCTTCGCTCTGCCTTATTATCTCCTGTATATTCTGCTCTGCAATATTCACACGCCCGCACATCCAGATTTTCGTTCGGCTCTTTCATTTCCTATACTGTGACATTGATCGTCAGGCTACCATTTCATTTTATTCTGATTCTTATGGCATGCAGGGATCTTATTTCTTAGCCTGGTCTCACTCAAATCATCCCTATGAAATGAAATATACCAGGCACCCCAGCTCATGTCCCACAGAATTATGTTGGCCCACATCCTCCATTCCGTACCACACTGCCCCTTTTCCAACCGAAATATTCCGAAAACACTTTTATAAAAGGAAAAAAAACAAAGATTTTTTTAAGAATCCCCCCACATTACATTGGTTTTTAATTATTTTTTGAATTTATCCAATTGCTTATCAAACCCATCCACACAGTTTTTTTTGAGCTATACGAATTTAGCCCTTTTTAGCTTTTGAGTTTTGTTGCTTAAGCCCAATTTTTTAGTACCTACTTTATGTATGACGCTTTTGGTTTTTTGACAACAGCCGATAGAACTATTTTTTATAAGCAATACTAAATGTATATTTTATTTTTGTATTTTAAACTATATTTTTTTGAATCTCAAGTACTCGCTTATGAATTTTAAAATAAATTGTAGTATTTTTGATGGGTGCAGCAATCAATGACCGCGAATTTTGTGCCAATTTAGCTAATTTATACGTTTTTGAAGCCAAAATGAATAATGACATCAGAAAAATGTCCAAAGTACACAAAACTGTATGACATTTGGGATTTAAGCTAAAGAGCTTATTAATTAGCAGTAGAGAATAGTAACTGAGATGAATGAGTAAGAGGAGGAGTGATGAGAATCTTGTTAAATTAGCTTTTTGCATTTTACTGTTTGGCCGTAGCCCAGGCATGAAGTATGAAAATCGGATTTCAGTCCGGTTACTTGCCTTATCCAGTTTCAAACAATCATCTTCTTGAACCCCCGAAAATGCAATTAAGAGATTTAGGCTGCTGCGCTTATTGACGAGCTCACTGCCCGCCCTTCCTATAATGACCTGAACTTTAACCCGCCTTCGGTCCTGACCTCCCCCGAGCTGACACATGCACATGCAGCTTACTTACAGCCATATCATAATATCTGAACAGATCCTAGGACAGGACTATGCATTCGAAACAGATTAACATATTTTGACAGTCTAATAACGTAGCACATATTAGGCCCAATTTTCACGAAGGAGAAGTGAACTTTAAGGAATGTGGATGGATGGAGATGATGTGACATAGGCGTCTGAACTTTTCTTTCTTAGGGGCATCTTCAACACCTGAGCAGACTCAACTTGCACATAATTTACTTTATTCTGGAGGTAACTATCGACCCTATTCTTCTGCTTCTTCTTCATCTTTCACTGCTTACAATAGTCTCTTGCTCTTTTTGCCTTTCTCGACTTCTTTCACTTTTACTCGATACTTTCTCTTTGCACTTATCAACTGCTTCTCTCTAAAGCACTTTTCAAAGCTCCGCATTGTTCACATGAATTTTTAACCCGAGAATTACCTGGTAAGTTAAAAGTGAAAAATGAAAATGTGAACACTGCACAAGTTCCTACTGTGCGAAATGCATTTTTAATGCTAGCTCTAGAATTCTCTATTGGCTTTGAGTATGAGTCACACATGGGCCAACGCTAGGAGCTTTATTTTTGTTGAACAGGACGGACAAGGAATACCGCAGCCGAAAATTGCCAATATTACGACAAAATAGTCAAAGCGCCTACCATACACCACAATATCCCCACCAATTATCACCTATATTTTTTTGTCACCCATGCGGCCGGGTAACAGAGTTCTATAGTACATGAGTAACTTATCAAAACTCAGTGGAATAAAAACCGACTTTTTGGGATTTTTTCAACTAAACCAAATATACATTGTAAACCAAACTTTTTGACATTGTAAAGCTTAGCAAAAATTCAGTATTTATGCATTACATTACCCGGCCACACGGGTAATAGAATGGTAAAATTAGCGCACTGATTGTTGGTGATTTTATTGTGATGTATAGTGACTGTTTTGCCGATGTTTGCCATAATGTTTGTGGTTTTCGGCTGAGTTATTCCCTGTCCGCCGTGTCCCAGAAAAACAAACTTCCTAATGTTGGCCTATGTGTGGAATGAGTGACTGCTTGGAAAACATGAAGAACACAAACACGGTTCTTATTCTTTGTGACATGGTAGACTACCTTTTTGCCTTTCGGCAATCTTGCAACAGTGATAAGCGTTTTATTTTTTTGAAATAGACTCAGACACTGTAGAAATATTTTATGATTAGCATAGGTTACGCGTTCCCTTAATGATTGCTCGAGATCATGATTGAGACACAGAATTAATATCCTCTTGTTTATAACTAGTTTATAATTTTATTTACTTTAGACTAGATGGAATCCGAGTGGTTAGTTTGTACAAGTATCTGTATAGAGGTACTTTATTAGAAGATGAAGAATAATATTGGATCCAATTAATGTTTGAGTTTGAGTTAAAAATAATGAGTTTTACGAGTGAAAATGTTTGCTGACTGACAGCCAGAAAATAGTTCTACAAGTATAGCGCAAACTCCCATCACTTACTATATGACTCTTATTAAAATAATATGAATGGCTAATATAGATCGAAGGTATATGCCGGAGACTCAAAGTCACAAAGATTCATCCAAGCCCATAACTTCGACGCCCAGCATTAAGAAACCAGAACCCATCAGATCCACCGGTTCGACTTATGGCAGTCAAAAGGTATGCAGTCCATTATAGAACTTTCTTAACGCTATTTAAGGGTTCCCCTTCGTATAAGCGGGCTCAGGTCAGAGGTCTCAGTCCCACGACTACCTCCTACCGTCGCCCTACCTAACATACCCGAAGTGGGGCACAGCGACATTTCACAGGAATAGTGAATAGTTTCCTTAGAGCTTTTCGTCGCAGTCATTTCATCTGGGATTTAGAATATTTTTTCGGTGGCAACATTTTTTCTAACATGATGTTGTTACCGTAGAAAAGTTCTAAATCCCCGAAAAGTGTTTTGCCCCTCTTCGGAGGATGTGGTGGTATTGACCTTAGTCCGGAGGGTTGCTATTAAACAAATCCAATGAAATCTCATTTTGCACCCAGCCGACCTAAGGGGGTGATGAGGCGAACAACCCTTACAGTTCATGCCCGGTCCACATCCGATGAAACATTAGGGGTCACCTCTAAATATTCCGAGATATGGGGTAGTCGTGGGAATTCTGGGCCCCCTTATAGGAAAGCCAACCCCTTTTAAGCAGTCTTAAGAATTTATTTTTTATTTGGTTCACAGGCGGCTGCAACTATTGGAATAGGCAATAGTGACGAGACGGGATCAAAGTCACCGAGATCTCCTAAGGTCTACGGAAAAACTTTGGATGCTGCTGGAAGCCCATCGAGATCAAGATCTACGACTAAAGAATTAGAACGTATGATTTTTCTCTGACAGAAAATAAATGCCAGTGTGTGTTTTGTGGATGTTAAAACTGATGTATACTATTAATATGCTTCTATATTTGCAGTGCCATCAGAAAATGTACCAATGTCACCTCCCGACGTTTCCAAAGCCCTTCCCACCTCATTGTCAGTGAAGGATGGTGAGCCTCTTGAAATCAAATGTGAGTTCAAAGGAGACCCAGAACCGCAAGTCAGTTGGACTAAGAACGGCGAACCCCTAGTCTCATCCGATGTTGTGGCACTAAAGTACCGAAATAGGGTAGCAATTCTTACAATCCCTGAAGTATTCCCTGAAGATGAGGGAACCTATGTTTGCAAGGCTGTCAATACTATGGGACAGACCGAAACAAAATGCTCACTCAAAGTCCTCCGTAAGTTCTCACTCTTCATTGACTCTCCTATGACAAAAGTAACGGTTTATTTAAACGCATGTTTTATTTTCTGATGTGAATGCAGCGATGGAAGGAGGCGCTAAAGGGAAAGGAAAGGGTTCAGACGACAAGCCTCCAGCAATTGTGGGGCATCTTCAATCTGCAGTCGTTAAGGATGGTGAACCTGTTACACTTTCATGCAGAATCACAGGTAGGTCGACTCCTTTAGAAATAACTAGAGCATTTTCCAGGAGGATATGCGTCTCAGTTGAGTGTAATGAGATTTTTATGTATGTGATTAGGAGCAGCTAAATTCGACGTAGTATGGCTTCATAACGACAAAGAAATCAAACCCAGCAAGGACTTCCAGTATGAAACGGCTGGAGATAGCCGAACATTACAAATAGCAGAAGTCTTCCCAGAGGATGCTGGCACGTATACCTGTGAGGCTTTCAATGACGCAGGAGAAGCTTTCAGCAGCTGCTCTCTTGTTGTCATTGGTAAGTGAGCTGTCTGTTCGGCCCTTAATCCATTCATTTAGAAAGAAACGTTTCTCGTTGGCATCCACTAATGATTTTCTGTTCTGACTACTTAGTGCCAAATGAAGAGCAAAAGAGTCCATCTTTCAAGACATTCCCACGTTCTGCCACAGTCCGAGAGGGAGAAACTGCCACCTTCAACTGTGAGATTGACAAAGTCCCTCAAACTGGTGCGTATATGACTTAATTGATATTTTACTTCCTTTAAAAAAGTAACACTCATTACAAATAAATCAGATTAGTAGATTCGTTGTTGCTATAACTACCGGGTTATTGATTTTCCTACAGAATTTTAAATTCCCTTTGTATTTGCGAGGGTTTTGAATGGAATTTTTTGTGTTTTCTATTGCAGTGGAATGGTTGAAGGACGGGAAGGTACTTACAGAGTCAGCCAAGGTTCACCTGAAGGCAGTGAGCAAGTCCAAGTTCCAACTGGAGATCGCCAACTGTGCCGGTAGCGACGTGGGTCAATATGCGGTCAGGGCGGTCGGGAAAAAGTCAGAGGCGATTGCTTCTTTCGCGAACAACGTGGTGCCCGCCGGGACGGCCCTCTAATAATCATAATCATTATCTCATCTTGTAACGTCTTCTACAACCCCAAAAATTCTTGTTACATAATTGTATTATAAGTAGTCATTTAAATAGATAAATTGTAACTAGGTGTATGTATTTAACCTTACTCAATGAGATGTGTATGTGTCATGTAATCTGCAATGTAACAAAGTACAGAAAGCTCCTTAACCCTCATACACAGGAACAGAAAGAGAGCGAGAGAGAGAGTTCGTTTTTACATACGTAAACCCGGAGAAATCTACCTGCTTCTTGTATGTTAGTATACTGTGCTGCATTTAAAATTACTGAGAAGTTGTCTACTCTAGTCTAAGAATATTGTGTAATTAAGTTGTCTTATACATAACGTACTGATTATAGATTATGACTTACAAGTATAGTCACAAATAATATAAGTTCACTTTGATTGTGAGCCCTATCAGCTCCTCCTGCCTCAAACTTATACACATATAAGTTTATTAATTTATTGATAACTTACTGTTAACCAATTACTTACTCAATCGGTTCAATTGGCTACGTAAATAGTTAGGTAAGTACTACATATTCAATTATTGTCACTTGGTCTCTCACATTTAAAAACACGATATCGACGCTACTCTCACGTAGGGTTGATATCCTTAGTACTGTTGTTGGTGCTCCTATCATAATAATATGATCTTATAAATTAATAACCAATTTACATGAATGTGAAAATAAATACTCTAATCACTGCCTCTAATTATAAATAGTTAAGGATAGATACATAAATAAATGTACTCATAAGTAATACGATTATACTAGCTACAACAAATTCACAGAATGTCAACTCGAATATTCTAGTCATTACGAATGATAAATAGAAACGATAATAATAATAATAATAATAATAATAATAATAATAATATGCTTGGCGTGTCGAAGCAAAAAATTAAGAATCAACTCAATTTTGTCTCTGCATTTAAAATTCAGTCAGTCTAAGTAAATTTAAATGCATTAATCAGGCAGGTGCTAAATGATATGTTATTTGTTGTACAGCCATACAAGTGGAAACTCTAAAGATGGAGTATGAGTGAGTGCTCTTTTTGTATGAACACTGTCGTAATTTATAAATCTATGTATAAGTAATAGTGGAATGTGTGTGCTAATTTAACGGGGACTGAGTCTACTTATTGCCAAACGACAACCGTCCGCCCTGACCGAATCCATTTTGTCTCCACAACTAATGAGTCTCGAGAATTCTAAATTATCTCTCGATAATAATATTGTGTGAGTAAACTAATTCATTACTCCAGTGAAAAACACAAAGTATTGCACAGGACTAAATCCTAGCTGAGAACCTATAAATCAGAACGGCAACAATCGTTAGACTAGGTAGCTGATTAGCTGGGAAGGCCCATGATCATGATAAAAATAAATAAAACAGCCTACATCTAATGAACATAAATTACATACAAAAATTAATAAGTATCATCATTTAGCTATTGCATTCTGCCGGGCACTGCATCACGCCATATTGTGCCCCTCTGTTTTTTCTGTTAACTATGTTTAAATGTGTTCGCAAAGTCAAATTGAAAAATTTCACTTACAAATAACTACAGCACAATATTAAATTACTAAAATTATTGTGAAAGTGTACGACGTATGCCATAAATGCCTACATGTTGAGGAATCTAACGCCTTGTCAAATCGTGGTAAAAAGATATAGAACGATGATCAAATGTAATATTAGATAACCTAATTAAACGACTATATAGGAAAATAGTGATATCAATGTGCTAACTGAATAAATTAAGAAGTGGGCTAAAATTACATTCATCTTCATCAAGTCTTAATCTTTCAACTCATTTCCTCCAAGCTTCTTACAAATGCTGCAATCTATCATTACTTCTTCATTCATGCATTCAATCAAATGCGTTTTACCTAAATCATGTTGCACCATAAGCTACTTCTAACATCCTACACTGGCATGACATCATTTTAAATCATATTTTATCGTCACGTACTTAATACAAAATGGCACACTTTTTTTAAATAGCAACTAATCCCGATTTCATCCCGGAAAATGACAATACCCAAAAACCACCGCACACATTTTTGAATTCCTTAGAAACGAGGTATACGGTACCCCTACATTAATTATATTTTAATAATAATCCGGACTTCTACTTTCTGTGTCTCATAGGGCTGACACGGGTTTTTTCAACAGTTACAAGTTACAATAGTCTTTCATGGGATTCAGAAATGAGTGAGGTGGTTTTTTAAGGTTGCGTAGATATTGGAAAAGGAGTGCACTATTTTGTGGCCTAAATTTTTATCGTCTTCCTTTCTTCTGCAATTTTAAATGTATGTTTGACTCTCTTTTCTATATCGTAATAATATGACATCCGACATTGCTTTGATGCAATTACGGCAATGAATGCCAATGAATGACATAGTTCGCCTGCAGAAAGAAAAATGGCCATAGCATCAAGACTACATAAGTTTTATCAGATTCAACGATAAAAATGTGCTAAAATATTCATTTTAAGAAATAATCGCCTATTTATTCTAACATTGCAGATGTGAGTATCTAAGTATGTACTTTCTATAAACAAAGCTATTCAAACCCATTAGGTTCACGGCTACCATACTGCCATTCTAATTAAATATAAACAGTCTATGTGAATGTGAATACATAAAAATCCCTTTCCTTATGCTGGGCCAAAATCCTGTACTGTTATATGATTTAGCTATCTGCTACCTCTAAGTTTATTTTTAAATCCCACAGCTTTTGACGTATGTAGGTATTTTAATAGGCTTTTGTAATATTGACGAAGACACATTAATTCAAAAAATTGCGACGTGAAAATGAACGATTAATTGGATTTTTATCATATTAATTGAATTCGCTCTATTAGCGTCGATATTTTGGACTGACTGTTTTATTAGGGACGTCCAGTTGCCAACCTACTTATTAATAGGAGTCCCCGTATCCCCACCTATACGCCTACTTTGTGGGCATTACATCCTTTTTGCGTAGGTGGCATTAAACTCTTTTGTCTGTTCTGCTTTCAAACTTTCAATCTACCTAGGAACCTATACTATTTAGCAGCAGTCAGTACACACCTCCTGCATGTAGCAGCTGAAATTGAAAGGGTGATAATTGGAAGGAAAAAGGATTAGGAAGCCCTACCAAGAAGCCGATTAACAAAAACGAAGAGGAAACCTTAGCAGGATTCTATTCATTAACATGGAGTCATTCTAATGAAACTTTGTCTGAGGACATAATAAATAAGCGTACCTATATTATTATTTCATGAAAATAATTGAAGTCTATAAAGTACTTGTTTGTACACACTAAATACTACTGTCCCTGATATATGCATTCAAATTATATATAACTGGTAGTGATGCAAAATTTTATATCCCACTCTTCCTTTATTTTTAGCTAAACAAAAATATCTAAATTCCACCACCTTTCTTGTGTATTACATATATGCATAGTTATGCATGTGGTAGAATTTTTGCGACTGCAGAATATAAATTTCTATAGAAATCATATTAATTAATTTATAATAAGTAGAAGGAAGTTTTTACAGGTAAAAAGTTTAAATTGGAACAGCAAGTGCACGAGCTGAAAATTATACCATATTTCCCATTCGAACTGCTTCTTAAATTTTTGCAAATTAAAGAAAAGGCGTCCATTTTCAAGAAAATTGTGCCAAATTGATTGAAAGTAATTCGTAGTCAAAGTGGGTTTTATATAGATATCGACAATAATTTTGTAATTAAGAATACCACTATAGGTAAATACTTATTCAGAGTAACGCAGTTGCTCTGTATGCTTTCGCTGTATCTGTCTGTCTGTCCGTCCGTCTGTCCGTCCGTCTGTCCCTGTGCACGATAACTTTAGAACGGATTGACCTACAATGTTCAAATTTTCTGTGTGTCATCTAGAGGTCAATTGTAGGTCACTGAATAA
>JABASI010003688.1:0-15800 GCA_019776505.1 Tomocerus nigrus
ACTACGCCATTATACTATGTAGGCACCTATCTAATACTATCATGGCATTCATGGCATGGGCAATTTGTATTTCCGTAGGATATATGCAGGGAAAATACATGTGTTTAAAAGACTGACTTTTAATGAGCCTTAATTTTATTTTTTAACTTCGACTAATCGTTAATTATTTGACTTTGACCCAAATCTTATTTTGTAATCAATTATTTCACTCTATTTGCCTACGTAATCTTGCGACAAATGCTCTGGCATTGCTGGCAACGTAAATGAGGTAACCAAAAATGTTGATTATTAGTGATTGGCCCAAGTATATGCATGCCATGTAATGTAATCATAATGTAATGAAATATTATTATAGTATAAAGTATTGTGGTGGCTCACTGGTGGCTATAGTTTATGGTGAACATATTGAATACTTTCTTTCTAGTCTCTGCGTTAATAAAGCGTTAAACATTTCTTACTGTATGAATGAAAATAAAAAACTACTATTACATATACAACGATATTATATATAGTGTAATAAAATGTTTCAAATTTTGAATGCAGTGCAGTGATTATACTATTTATTATGTTGCCTGAGTGTGTGACTGTGACTGTATGTATCAGAATCAGAATGTTATCTCATCAAACTCATCATTAGGATTGGGGAGGCCTTTTCCTGTTCCACTTCTACACTATCCACGTCTGTAAATCATCCCAGTAGTAATGCTGTGCGTGATAGTGTAGTTAGATAGAGTAGATAAATTGTTGCGATTATTTGGTAAACAGAGTCTTGTCATTTTTCGGCATAAATAATATATAGACTATAAATAATAACATTTTCATTTTAAAAATGGCCTACGAGGTGAAAATCCGAAACAAAAATATCTATGACAAATATGAAAATTTAGTAAAACAAAATGGATGGACCAATACAGATTTCAAAAAAGCTCTGGACGGATGCAGAGAAAATTTGATCGCCTTGACAAGTAACCTTATGATGTTAGTAAACATTTTCATTCAAAATGGATATCTGACAGTATCGGAGAGCGATGAAATTGTAAGCCATTTCATTTGTATAAAAGAATTATTGCTATTTATTGTCTTATACAAGTATGTAAGCAAACATTTCCTTTTGTAACTCTCGTATTCGCAATAATATTATTCGGAATAATACGAATATCTAATAATTGTTAATTTAATAGCAATAAGTTAGTATTCCTTGAAACAAAATCCAAGAGATTTTATAATTACACTAATTACTCTTGATTTTCAGCTCCTTGATAGAACTCCAACCAGTGTGCAAAATCAAACTTTTTATAACAAAATTCGAACGAAGCCGATAATACCGTGTCTTCCCTTGTTGCTCACTGTAATGGATAATGAATGTATGCCACATATCTCTAAGTTTATATTGGAAGAAATGAAATCGGGAGGAGACGTAACCTTATGATGTTAGTAAACATTTTCATTCAAAATGGATATCTGACAGTATCGGAGAGCGATGAAATTGTAAGCCATTTCATTTGTATAAAAACCCTTGTTGCTCACTGTAATGGATAATGAATGTATGCCACATATCTCTAAGTTTATATTGGAAGAAATGAAATCGGGAGGAGACAACCAAGGGGTCTAAAATGTTTTCTCAGAATCGGTTTGCGCTGACCTACCTAACTCTCTACTCTCTACATACCTAATCCTTATGCCTTATTGCTTTTAAATGAAAGTATAATAAACTATTATATAAATTATTTGATAATAATTAATATAGGTATGATATAATAAGGATATAATATTATTGAAAGGCAATTGTCACTGTGCTGTTAAAATTTAAAGTCGTCGTCACATATCGCTTTATCCTGAATATGTAAATGTAATCCAGCCTCTCCAATTCATTTGACTTCAATTAATTAATTTTTTCATGGACGCGACGTGTAAATTTTATAACAATAGTTGGAAAGATAGTAAATATAACAATAATGTGATACTGATAATCAAAAGTTTTGTAAATAATTTGTCTTGTCTCCATCCGTGGTTCCAATGAAGTTTGAGAATGCTGAGACATGCAATAAAAAAGATAAAGTACATACCTAGTATATTGATATTGGTTTGGTCTTTTTGTCATTTATTTAATACTTTCCAATGAAAAATAATCCGTTATTATTATCATTTAGTATTTCATATTGTAATCATAATAGTTGAAGATGGAATGTTTCAGTGCCGTGTCCATCAATATTCGGATTGGTCAAAAACCATGCGACCGGTGCGGTGCCGGTGGTTGAACTCACACTAGATAACTAGGTACGAACGAGGTACGACATCTATACATACATTACAGATTAGATTTTAAATAATTAGAAGCACAGGAGATTTTTGGTAGGTAATCCAATCAGTTTACTTACATTGATTTTAAAAACGCCCGTTTTGTACCCATAAAATTTACATATTTAAAAAGCAAAAATTCATATTCCTTGCTCAATTAATGCATGGGTACAACGGAAACAGATCATAATCACCATAATTATGAAATAAAAATCATTTTTACTGATATTAAATATAAGCGTAGGTACCTACTTTAATTTTCTTATAAAATACTCGCATACTCACAGTATAATCTATAATTAAAATAAATTAGCTTGTATAACGTTTTGTGAAGTGTAATGACTAATAACCCCATGAGCTATAATTAATCGAGTGAATTATTACTTCATACGGATTCCTGTCACCGTACCAAATTGTGATTCAGTTATCTATACCGATGTACGACAGAAAGCTTATCTCTTTCCTCTTATGCATGCAGAAAATGGTGTATATTATTATGTTGATAGTTAATATCAAAATTGCTGGATCATTGTCTGCAGGAGTTGCCTGATTAAAATTTATGTGTCAGATAACGCACCGTTGTTGTAAATGGCAACACATCATGCATGCTTTTCGGTACTATGTATTATTCATCATTGATGCAGAAGTTTGCACATGTTTTGAATGGACCCGATTCTGGTAGACTTTTGAATAGTTATATTAATAATTGATAATTACTTTTATACTTTTGTTAAAAAAAAACTCTGCTTATATTTTAAGCTCCCTCCACAAATTGGTAATTAAAATTTAATTTCATTTGTTTGCTATGAAAAATAGACGGCGATTTTTAATAAGCCATAGCACACTACCTTAAAATTGTTTAATGATGGTATATACGATTCGTCGATGTATAGTGACGTAAGTGACTATATTATATAATATTGTTATTATGACCTAATGTATTGAGAAATAACGGGAGCAACTGTACATACCTATAAATACAGATACTAGGTACTTGCGGATACGGATATATTATAGCATATTTGGTGGTTGCTATACATTCATTGTTTAAGGTAATTATATATTTTTTACCATTTCTCTGATAATTCCCATTTATTTTCTACAGAACCAATCTGAAGTTAAAATCATCCAATATTATTAATGGGATATTATACATACAGTATTCACGATTCACGATATCTATCTCTTTGCAGTACAAAAATATTCGATATAAGAACAGCTTTGGATAAATTCTAATTTTGGAATGGCTGGAGCTATTAGAATTCCAAACCGAAAGGTTTATGATAAGTATGACACAGAAATTCGAGAGAAAAAGTGGACGAATACAGACTACAAGGCCGTTCTCGATTCTTGCAAAGAAGATTTAGCCGAAGATACAACTAACCGTTCAACTCTAATTAACATTTTGATACAAAACTCTGTGTTGGCCCATGATGATCAGGATTCAATTGTGAGTACATAAATAGAATATTTCATTTTTACATAGTATGCTTAGCAACGGAGTTTTTGGTTTTCAATTATTTTTTGACTATAATAACATGCTTGCATATTGTAATTTGCTAATCGATGTTACGTTTTTTGTATATATTATAAGCAATTCAAGAATTATCTACTTATGTCTTTAAAAGGGATGACGACGCTTTCAAAAGTTTCCAAAATAATTTTTCTCTAGCACGTACGGAGTGCATTAAATGGAAACGCGTCTTTTATCAACCAAATAATTTTACCATAAAAATTTAGTATTTTTTCTTACTTTTTAGGAATCTGAGAGGACAGAAAAAGCTAGAAACATGGCATTTTACAACAGAATTAGATCCGCAAATATAAGGCCCTGTCTCCCATTATTGCTCGCCACAATGGATGCTAGAACAATGCCACATCTTTCCGAAATGATCTGGAAAGAACTACTTCGAACACCACCTTCAGGCGGATCTTCTTTTGAAGGTACCATATACCAGCATGTCAGGTTAATTTAGCTAATAATCAATTCAAGTAAACCTGTACGATTTAGAACAACAACAATAGAAATATTCAAATGAATGCAATTCAGCCATTATTTTAGTAAGTCCTAGTACCTCTAATTGGTGGGCTAATAATCAACGATTTCAGAATTTTCAAGAGATAAAAATAGGAGTTTTTTTATGGACAAAAAGTTTTCTGCTACTTACTTCTCTAATTGTTTCAGTGAACATGTTTATAGCCTTGGTTATTGGTTAGACACCCGTCAAGATAAATGAATAACTATTTTTTTAAATCAAAATAAAGCTTATCTATAATTTTAATGCTCTATAGTAGAATGAAAGGATCACAACAATGAAAATGACATTAAAACAAATAAACTATGGTATAATGAATTGCTCATACTCTTTTGAATTGATATAGTAAGACTGAAGTGTCTTGCCTAGAAAATATATACTTTAGGTATATACTATTATATATGTAGGTACTCTTGAGTATGGGCAACAAAAATTAAGCTTGTTTTTTAAATCCATGTTTCTAATTATTAGAACCCGAAACAATCCAACATTTACCTTACGTAAAAATTGGAACTGCAAATGCGACGGCAGCGGGGGCTATTGGGGTTCAGATCAACATCAATAGTTCGTCACAAGTTTCACAATAATATACTTATTGAAACGTATTATGATAAATGCATTGTCAAATTTCCAGATCTTTAAAAAAATTAAATTTCCAAGTAACTGTTCTAATTTCTTGCAATATACGTAAATAAGCCACATATTATTAACTATAATATGTTTAGTTTTCCATATACCGATACTAAGGCAATCCTAAAAAAGTATTTTTTGTCTCCGCATTAAAGTGCATCGAAGGACTAGCTAACAAAATGAATATTATTATTATTACACATACATTACACATATTATAATATACATAATACCCATAATATATGCTATTTATACTCGTACTAACACTAACTATTAAATGATTCACCGTAGTTTCCCTCAAAATGAATGATATAACTTATATTATCTAATAAATATATTCCTGTTCAATTTAGATGGAACTGTTAAGCCGGGATCCAAGAATTTGTCGGTAGCTAAAAGGATTGCGAAAAATTTACCCTACCTTACGGCAAACTTGATAGATGTTGGGAAAGTTTGTCTTGCCCTTGTTGCTGCTGAAATTTTGTCAATTGATGGCAAAGAAAGAGTTGTAAATGATCTAAGCTGTTTAAAATATAATTTTTTCTTCTTTGGACATTTATTTTAATTTTAATGTTATTGGTCCACAACAGATGAAGCGCGTCACTACAGCTGATCAAGGCGACGAATTATTCTCCGTTCTAATGAGAAAAGATTTGGATGAGGAGGGCCTAGAGGAACTTCTTACAATTCTTGAAGAGAACGGAAATGAGCATTTGGTCGATAAATTGCGAAACACAAATTAATATTTTTGCTCTTAATTATTTTATTAATTATAACACACAGAAACATTAAAAATATACATCTCCAATTGCATGACTTGATTTAAATGATGGCTCTGTCAATTTTCAAATTATTAAAGAACTATATTTATCTTGACTAATTTTACATTTCTTTTAGCCTATACATTTCATTATTTTTCATATATTTTTTCCATTTAAAATAACTAGGTAGGGGAGAGTGCTGTAGGTTGTCCGAGTTTTTACTTTGTTAATTTTTATAAATAGCCGAAAGCATTTCTCATATTTTTGTTTTGCACATTATATTTATTGGGTTTTTGAGTACAAACGTAGTGAGTTTCCGTAATCACATGTCCTGCAATGCAGGAGAAAATTAATTCCAAAAATAAAAATTTTTTTTGGACAACCTACAACACCATACTGTAGGTTGTCCGAGTTAAAATTATTTTCCAATTATTATCAAATCGCAATATTGAACATCAGTACTTTTAGTCAAAAAATTATTACCTCCCCAACTTTGTGACAGGACCTTTAAATACAAAGTTTGTAAAGCATGCAAAAGTTACTTTTAAGGCTCAAAACCCCAATTATATTTTTTGAAGACGCAATTTCCAACGGATTCGAAAAATATTTTGTGACAGTTTGTATTTAAGTAGCTGACACATATACTAAAAGTCACAATTTTTATTAACAAAGAATACTTGAGATAATGGCAGTCGGATAACCTACAGCACTCTCCCCTACTTAATAATTGTCATCCTGTATTTGACGCTTACATACTGAAATTGACGCTGAATGAAAGTACCTACAGATAATATTATCTGCGATGATGCATTCTTTTTGGCGGAAGGCAACCAACCAAGTGGGCAACCAAGTGGGCTTATGCTAAACCAAGTAAACTTTTATGGGAATAGGAAGCAGCAGATAGGTATCATATATTATAGAAAACATAAATGCAAAATGCAATATATAGTTAAAGGTATAGCTACACCACAAACGTAAAATGTGCTTCTTGATACAAAGATTATCTAATCATATGAAATACGTATATAATATACATACATGCATAGGTACGTTATGTGTTATATTACATGAGCCGAGATAAGCACTACAGCCCTAACGCCCTTCAGCGAATTCAAATATCATTTAGAAGCAGAAAAGGACAGCATAAGGTTAACAGTATTGGTAGTTAACAGATAAAGAAACGTAAAAAATGTATCTTTAGTAACATAGAAAAATGGTCCTATTGCCAATTTGAACGAACGAGCACTTTTGATCCAAATCCTCATATACAAATCCCCATGCAAATACCAATTGGTTTTCAGGTTTCCAGACAGCACCAGTAGTCTGGTTGAGCCCGGAAAAATAACAGCCTCAACGCCAGCAACAAAAATCGATAGAACGGGGAACAGTAGGTAAAAGGGCATTGGAATTGAACTGTACAAGTTCACAGTTGCGTACATAGTGACCAAATGGAAGCCAAATGTTGAGGCTAAGAGTGTCGGAGCCAAGACATAAATAAATTCATTAAAAATTAAATTTTGCAGATATAAGTTGATAATTGTATGTCGACTTAGGTGCATAATTCTCCTACATAGCAAGGATCTTTTTGCTAGACTGTAATGACGATAGTCTTGATGAAATTCTTTAGAAATGTATGTCGGAACGTAGTTACCAATGAAACGGACCCAAGAAATGGCTATTTGCATGTACATCAGCGCAAATAACAGCATCAACACAATTGACATGGATAAATAGACAGTCATCCAATAAATAAGAATCCCCATAGCTACAGTTGTCAACGGATGCGTTGATATTTGTCTGGGCAATGCTTGATTCAACATACGGAGCACGGGACTATCTTCATGAACAACACAGAATGATGCGAAAATCACGGAACCACCAAGGAACCCGGGCAGAAATATTAATGTTGTCAATCCCACGATATCAAGCTTGGCTTCCTTGTCATTTTTCATCTTTGGAAAGCAAACTATAAAAATAAATGCATAATTTATAGAAATTTTGATTTGTTGAGACTGTCTACAGGATTCCATTTTTGATAGATTCGCAATGTTAAAAAATTATTACTGTTTTGTAATTTAATAATTTAAATGGTTAAACTTACAGGATAAAACTTTTTCCGTTCGGAGAAACAAGTTCATTCCATAGGAAATACTTTCTCTCTTTAGCAACAATGTAGTGTTGACACTCAAACAAATGCAGTTGCTCAGTAGGAAGAAAAAACAAAACATAACTTGCCTCACTAAGAAATTTTCATCCGGGTGAAAAAAATGTATAGTCATTGTCATGACGTAATAAGAGGAAAACAGAGCAAATAGAAATATCCCACAAGAACTAATTATGATTTGGTCTATTTCTGTAAAAGTTGTAGCAGGTGATAACTTCCTTGCTTTTGAATCCCAATTGTATGGAAGCATTTTGAACAGCTTATTGACCATAAAAATGTGATCCATGGTCGTGAAAAGTGTGGAAGAGATCATACCGAACAATTCAAATTGTTGAAATGATTTTAAGTAGTTTTATTTACTATTGATATTTTAAACCACGTATTTTTCGAAATTCTTTAGAGCTCTATAGACTTAAACTTACACCTAGTTGACAAATAGGTGAATTCTCTGAGAATATATTATAGTTTTATTACACTTTAGATTTGAAGCTGCATATTGTTTTATACTTCCTGACCGCGTCTATAGTTATTATATCCTGGCGAATATCACATTGAATTATTTATAGCAAGGATAATCAAATAATATTTTCTATTCGCTGTCCAAATATTACGATACATATATGTCGTAGCCTGTACGGGAATCCAGCCCAGACCTAGATTTTCCAGGCCATAGGGAAATCGTCCTTTACTTTACAGGTCTTAAAATTTTCCCTTCGCAGCAGTAGAGTAAAAATATTGTTTAAACGTTATGCGTTAGCTTGCATTGCACTACATAGAATCAAACATTTTCTTCATGAAAAATACTGCCCCTTATTCGTTTTTTGCGTGAAAAATCTTAAAATTAGACTACAAAAAACAATATGTTGTTTAAAATTTTTGCACAAAAAACGAATAAGAAGCTTTATATTTCATTAAGGAAGGATTTGATTCAATGCAGGACAATACAAGCTAACGTTCCAACACTATTTTTACGTTTCGAAGGGAAAAAATTTGAAGACCTCTGTAAATTAAAGGACGATTCCCGTACTGCCTGGAAAATCCAGGCATGGCTGGATTCCAGTTCAGGCTACAACATATATAACTACCCTCTACCTATAATATTATATATATTTATGATTTCATGGTTATCGCTTTGGTTCTTATTACACATTACAATACAATTTAAATTTACCCGGGGGGGGGGGGTGAAAAAAATTTTCGACCTTTACAAAAACGTTCAGAGATACTCTGAACGTTTTTGTAAAGGTCGAAAATTTTTATCTCCTCGCTAAAGATACAAATTTTTTGAGCACTTTTTTGGATGTAAAATTTTTGAGGTTTTAATGTTATCATTTTCCATTTAGACATCGTTACACAGAAAGGTAGAAACTTTCAAATTTTTTGGTCAGTTTACCTGACGCTATTAGGTTGAGCAGTGGCCACTGTTCTGTCTGCTGTCTGTCTCATTCTCATTATTTTTGCAAATAGTTGAATTATGATTTTCCCCACTCGAAGGTTTCCTTTGCAAAAACGCACACCGACAGTTAAAGGAGGGTACATATAAAAATATCCGAAATACAATGTACCTTTACCCAGAAATGTAACAAAAAGAGCATAATATCTACCCAGGGCATGAAAAGGGCAGCCTTTTGACTTTTTGCCCCTTTGCCTTTTTACTTGCCTTTTTGCCTATCAAAATGAGCAAAAAGCCGCCTTTTTGCCTTTTTGCCCTTTTGCTTTAGAATTGAGCATTTTAAACACCCAAGAATATAGACAGAAATACGAGAATTAAATTAAAATTTCTGTCTAACTCAATCAGTAATGAATCATTACTTTCATTACTAATAATAAACTCTTTTTTAACCGAAATTGAAATACAATAACAATTGGAAGTCAAATATCAGACGGCTATAACCCATGCAAAAAGTCAAAAGGGCCAAAAAGGCAGAAAAGGGCAAAAAGGCGGCTTTTTGCCCTTTTGTTACCAAAAAGGCTGCCTTTTTCATGCCCTGTATCTACCTGTGTAAAAAGAGCAAGTGTACCAGTTAATGAGGCAGCAGAATCGAGCAAAGTTGCCAGATTGAAAGTGAACATTTTCCTGCAGATCAAGGTTACCTATCTATTTTATATTGTATGCATGTGCATGAAAGAATCCCGTCATTTATTAAGGAAAGAATAGAAACGATAATATGAAGTGTCTTTTCGGAAAACCATCACCTCCTCAGGAATCAAAATCAAAAATCAAATCAAATCATAGGAACCAGAATTATGCGAGTAGATGTGCAATCCATAAATGAAAGTGTCGTTTCCAGTAAATAAACCGTAGGTGTATATTTAAAGGTCACCAGTATAAATCCACCGAAGACAGAAATTACAAACGCCATCCCTACAATTCCTTTGACGAATGCCGCAAATATTTTTAACTCTCCAGCCGCTCTGGTCCGTCGAGATATTTTTCTGGAAAAAAATTTCAAATTGGTTTAATTTAATTATAAAGGTATTAGGTACATACAACGTACAACTACGACGTATATAGTATAGTATACCAGTAGGTACATTTCAAAACTATCGGACTTTTTAAAAATTGTCACCATAACGTTAGTTAGTTACTTGCATAATGGCTATAGATTATTTATATCATCACTCTTTGCGTAAGGAATCTGAATTTTTTATGATGCTATTTAAAACATTACTAAATGGAAACGCTGTCCTGGGGCCATGTGACACAACTACACAATTAACACTTTATATATTATTATGTTATTGTTTCGGGGTGTACTGGTGTACAGATCGCATTTAATTATCTACCTTCCAAAAAGTATAACACATTTTGGTGCTTTTCAAGAGAAGTGTCCGAGACATTCACCTTTTGCCACTTTTTGAATTTGACATTTGATAAATCAATGCCATATTTACATTAAATAGGTATGCACGAATTTACAAAATATTTGTAAATAAAATATATCAATGCGATAAACCTATTCAACACACGTCGATATTGGTAAATGTCAAGTGGCAACTGAATTTATTTATTTATCAATTTATATTTCATGGAATGTTTTTCAATACTCATTTTAAATGAAGGTTTTCGCAAAGCGTAATGCTAAATGCAACAGAAAATAAGATTTAATATTTAGGACATACCTGTACATGTTTCATCGAAGTAAATAGTTTGGTTCAACAATGATACAAAATGCTGGAGCCTATTTTTGTCGTAGTAAATGCCCATGTTTAAGCTTATTGTTGTTGAAAGACACACAGTCATAGTAACAAATGTAACGATATAGCCCGCATGTAAAGAAGGATAAAATATCTGAACCAACAGGCATCCCATAAAGTAGAAATTAAAGGACACTACCATAGCTAACAGAGTTTTGAACCAATAAAATCGGATTCGATTCGATGTGACGTTAAACCTTTTCTCTTTTTTGCACCACTCTAACACAGAAAGCCAATAATTTCGACATACTTTTTCAAAATATTTGTCAAGTAATTCAGTGAAGAATTTGGATGCCATTTTCGTTAATCTGAATATATTTTTTTACAATTAACCTTGACAAAGTCTTTGATACTAAATTAATACTACCTATATTTTCTACCGACAGCAGGTTATATAGGTGCATGCACCGGTGCACGTGCAGCACCACATGTGGGAGTGAGAAAACCCAGTTTTATGCTGAAAAGTGTCGACTTGTACTAGGCATTCAAACTTCATAGAAATATCTTATTGTAACGCTTGATAATTGTATCCTTTTTACCATAATTATGCGTTATTACCCACTCACTTCCGTCTGGAAAGTATAACTGAGGTACAGCCAAAAGTAACTTCCGTGATTACAGTTTGAAATTACTGGAATAGGTAGGATTAGAAACCATTTACCTAAAACAATTGTCGGGTGTTAAAATGCAACCCACCAAAGACAAAATGATAAATTAACAGAAAGGTAAATGCTACAAAAAATATGACGTCCACAGATAGGAACAGGAATACTATCGATTCATACCTTTACGTTATTATATGATTGTACTCCATAACTCCATTCAACTGATGTTCTCAATTATTTCTGCTTTCATTCAACGAACGTTCAGAAGTTAAACTGTATAATATAAACAGATTACACAGTGAACGTCGGTATAAATGACTATAAATAAACTCCTTAAAGATTTTAACAGTCTTTATACAAGTCAACATCTACATTAGCTGCTTGCTCTGTCCAAAATGAATTGCAAGATGACATGACAATTATTGGGTAAATCTGAGATCCGTATTGGTATTTTAAAACCAGATTTAGATTCCACAACCGCAAATAAATATCAGGTCAATTATCAAACAAAAACTATAGGACATACAAATATACGGAATAGAATATAGTGAACCTTCATTTGTAAAGTCATTTGCATACTGTGGACTGTGTGGACTGCACCGATGACAATTCCATATGAGTGCCAAGTGAATATTTGGCTTGATATTTAAATAAGTAATTTTACCCCATACAATTCATACATTCAAGAATAGGTAATTATTTAATTAGAGTAAACATTCAAATAAACATCCTTGGCGAACAACAGTAGTAGCATGAACGAACTTTTGTTACCTCGCCTCACTTACTTAACTCGGGTTATCAAGTTATCATATATTCGTGTTTCTTTGTTAATTCAGTGGTTCTAGTTGGGAAAAGTCATCAATATTTATAAAAAACCGAAAATTGACCTAGGCGTGGGGAAAAAATTTCCATTCCTCTTGTGTTGCTGCAATCGATTGTGTACCTAACCTTACAACGACGAAAAAGTTCAGGGAAAATTTTCTGTGTTCATGGACTTTAGGATTAGCGAACAACCTAAACTTTATCTAATCTCTTCACTAATACCGGATTAGTATCATTATGATGTTGTGTTTTTACATCTCAACACGAAAACTTTTTGTCAATGCATTTCTCTCTCAGACTCAGACTGAGCAAATGCGCATTTAAGTGGCTCAATAGACTTGTACACATGTACACTCAGTCTGTATGCAGTAAGTAAGTATGGGACGTAATAAGATTTTCACCCACCCTAAAAGGGTCGACAGAAATACATATATTTAACAGTTTTTGTGATTGAGTAACATCATGTAACATGTAATACGCTATTTGACAGATGTCTTGGAAATCAATTAATACCGTATTTGTATGCGGGGAAATTATTTAAAAGCTATACTTGGTAGAATGTAATGATAACGATATTAATGATAATGATAATGATATTATTGTAGCTTTCATAATGCCAGATGTGATTATTGATTTCGTAAATGTAATCTTACTATGTCTATTAATACGAATCAGAAGAACAGAGAAAGTCAATGAATACAATGTAAGGATAAGGATAACATCTTTCATAGGTGTTAATTACAGTTATTATGAATAGATGTGTTTAAGTAGGTAAAGGTATGGTATAATAGGTTAAGTACCCCTTTTCACAAGGCCTGAAAATCGATCTTTTTGTAATAAGTAAGTATATTATACCTAGGTACGGCTTAAGGAGAGATTTCAGGTTTGCAAAAACCGGATTGAAGGAAAAAGGTTTAATGCAAATTATGAGGTCTACGGTTTTGAAATCTATTCATATTTTTTGAGGAGACCATGAGCAAACGTTTTCAAAATTAAAATTCTGTATTGAAATTTTTTTTGGAGTGCGGATATTTGTAAAGTGATAATATATTCCGATTTTTATTGAATATTTAGAGAAAGACAATTGTGATCATAATTAGAACCCCAGAAGAACCAATATTTTTTTCTCTCCTTCGCGCTTCATATGCATTTTTTGTACTTTGACCATTTTCTCAAAATGCCGAAATCAGGCTTTTAAATTTTTTGGAATTATACGACCACGTTACGGCGCGAAGCTGTTTCATGCAATCCTTAAGTGAAAATTTTAAAATTTGTCTATGTCCTTAGGCGTTAAGTGTCAACTGTCAAGTGTGTTTGTGGTGTACGCAGTATTTACGAAGTTACAACCACTCCTTAGTCAAATGACTATTAAAAGCTGCAAACGGGAATTTGGATTGGCTGCATTAATTATGTCACATTTTATTTATAGTTAAACCGAGCTCGAGCAAGAGCAAATCGATATTGGCATTGAACACACAATGTCCTTTAATTGACATGTGTATTTACCTGGTATTTACTTTAAAAATAATCTGAAATTCCAATTAATCCAACAGATGCAGGTGTATACAACTTCACATGCTTATTTTCGGTGGGTATCAATTAATGGTATTAGGCAATCTAGTCAACATGGATGTACAAAGAACCATAGTAGTTAGTACATGTAAAAAACGAAGACTCAAACAACATTTTGCAGTGACATATGGCCTTTATTTTCTATAGTCTCATATCATTGATTGAACAAAACTGATAAGTGATAAACAATAAGTGATATACTGCAAAATTTCAAAGAATGAGATATATATAGCATAACAAAGTCGCTTAAAGGTTTAGTTCGGCATTTGCATTGACGTAGGATTGAATTGGATCTCCTTCGTATTTACAAATCTGTAGTCAAAATGTTTAAAATCGCCATATTTATTGCTCTTTTATATCTTGTCTCGGCAAATAATGGTAGTAATCCAAGTTATTACCTTTCTAGATATTTTTTAAAGGTTTGGTGAATTGTATACCAATATATCTACGTCTTCTAATTGTTGATTGTGTATAGAATCTCCAAAGAAGCAAAATGTAAAGCCCAAAGCCTCTCTACTGCCAGATTTACCTGATCCGATATCAATCGATAATTTCATGATAGATCTGGCTGACCTCGGTGAAATTGAAATTGGTACAGGAGTCCTTTCACTTTGGTATGAACCCTAACAAAACTTACTATTGCAGTAGAAGGGATTGTTAAGTGCCGATAATACACATATAATTTATATACATGAATTATTTCGATTATATTTCATATGATATAACCTTTCATCATTACTCATCACCATCAGGTATCACCAAGATGACTAGATTAGATGTAGGATGTACGTTGCTCCAACTGCTAATTAAGGAAGAGACTCTATAATTAAGTAGCGATATGTAATAGTATTATGTAGGGCTATTATGAATCTTGTCTCTCTGAAAGAACTTGGAGAAACAAAGTTTAGAGTTAAATAGATATTTAAGATATTATGGAATCTTTTGGAAGTGCTAAGTGATACCACATATGACTTAACGTTATTTGTTGTACTTTAGGTACGAAAATGTTAATTAGTAATTAAGAAGAGCTGCGCTGCTCCAACTTTAGATAGGTATATACCCTTATTTCTGAAGCGTGTCGTTTTGGAAATAAACCATCGCATGGTTACCATTATGTAGCTAACGGTGTTATTTCACAGTTGGGTATTGCAATGTTATCCATGTACTGTTGTAAATCCTATGTACGAGCATTGTACTAGCAGATTCAAAATATTACCTCAACCAGTTAACAAAGCCAATAATAATAGAGAATGTACACTGAACAATCAAAAGGTCGTCGATGAGTTAATATGAAATTTGATTAAATAAAAGTGTCAAGAATGACATTGATTAATAGAGAAATTAAAGATTATATTAATAATTGATAAGGCAAAAACATTAAATCAAAGGAAAATTAAAAATCTGGTTGCATTTCAGCTTACTGCAGTTTCACTTTTAGTATTTATCAATTTTGGTGAAACGGGATTTTTTGATCTGCAATATTTCATACCGTATATATTTATCGAATCTTTCTTACTTGATTCTGTGCATAAACAAATACATTACATTAATAACATTACATAACATCATAATATTATGCCATATTATAACATTACATAGACAAAGGTAAGCATGTGATCAATATGCCATATTTCTCACATAAGACCCACAGAGTGCCTGTAGAGAGCTGGGTCCACTTTAGGTGATCGGTGATTTGGTTCGTGTAAGTCACGTG
>JABASI010003689.1:0-15799 GCA_019776505.1 Tomocerus nigrus
CTGTCTAAAAAATGGGCAAATCGGAACGTTTCCGTTAGCCACATGCCGGTATCGGAAATGAAGGTTTCCATCACTCTTGTACTATATTGACTTGATCTATATACTCCATGGTCAGTGGTCACTCTATATGCCATAAGTTTTCAAGGGATGAGCAGTAGAATCATTAAACCTCTATGCAAATACAATTGACACATAAGCATTCATATTTCCATATCAGACAGAGTTGTTGTAATTATATAAACGCATACTGACTATATGCTTCTATTATTATATCCATAAAACTGGTATGACGTCTACTTAAGTTTATCATAGGCATGCATAGCCAAACATAATAAAATATGCTTAAACAAAAGCTTCGTGCATGTGAGATAGTAATAGTAAGCAGTAGCGAGTTCGTTTGAATGCTAAATAAATGTATTTGTAACACTGTGTGCTCTATATGAGTGTGTGTTCACTAATTCTGTAAATGTATTATTGCCGATTCTCTAGATTTCCTCTGGCTTCTCGTCTGGCTCCCTTTGAATAATTCATCCTTGCTTAACTATGCACAAAGATACATCAATACCACTAATAGAAAACAAATGCTAATGGCAATCCTCTAATTTCGGCAAGCCATTTCCTTCTGCGTTCATGCACTTGTTTTCTTTTTCAATTGCATTTTCCGATCTACACTCATTCACACAAAAACGTAGTGAGTAGGGACTTAATGCCCTAACTCTAATGCCATAGCTAAATGAAAACAGTCAGAAGAAATAAAAATGTACAGTCTAGAGATAGAGAATAGGTTTATATGGAACAAGTACATATCCATTATGGCTAATTGGTATATCTAAGTACGTGGTGGATTAGCACAATCATAAATTAGTAGATTCTGTATAAATGAATTAGAATAATGGGCCATAATAGTAAATAGATGGTGCATTCCACGGGACAACGTGTTAGGAGGATATAATATAGGTAATAATTATTGTAGTAGCTGTGTGTGAGAAGGATTAGGAGATGAGTAAATAGGAGTAGGAGGCAAGTAATTTGTTGGATATGCATTTATTTATGCAGGAGCAGCAGCAGTCAGTCTTTGTTCTCGGTACACAGATGCCCAACAATGTGTAAATGTGTATAAATAGTAATAGGAGTAGAGTAGCATGCATAAAAAGATAAAGTGTAAAAAATTCGGAGCAGGACTAGGAGGAGATGATGGGAGGCAGCGAGAACTATTTGTGAGTACGTGTCCTGTGTGTGTACGAGGAGGACTTGGCTATTACTGCACTTGACTCAAACACATCCAGATTTACACTGCACGAGATGAGCATTGAGTTGAGCTGTTCACTTGCTATACTTCCATTCCGATTTACAGTCAGCACAAAATGCAAAAGAACAAATACATACAGGGTGACACATTTTTACACCTTCCATATGACTTTCACCATTTAAATTACACTTTCAAGCCCAAATAGCACTCCAAACTTTGTCATTTTCATATTTAACTTTAAATTAGCTTGCAATTTTACAAATTTATAACCAAAAAGAAAGCAAGGTGAAAGTTTAAGGCGCGAAAACAATTTTAGTGGCCCATTTGGGTCTGAAAAGATTAAATGGTGATATCTGGAGAGCCCTGTATAGGATGACACACATCCAAATCCCTTTCCCCAACATACCAAACTATTTCCAGGCTTTTCCTTTGCGCAAATTTCACTTTACTTTCACTTTTATCAAATGGGAAGTGAAATGAAAGTTAAGCAATGGGATAAAATGACCCTACATATGGTTAGGCTCTGAAAGGATGAAAAATAATTTTCAAGGTGAAAGTCATATGGGCGATGTGAAGTGTGTCACCCTGTAGTGTAGATAGATATAGTGTAGCTATAGCTTAATAGGATTCTTGTGAGTTGTTTCAGACTTTTGTGTTCAGGCGATGGAGGAGTGCAATGGCAAATGCTGTTCAGAAGAGCAACGTGTATGGCCAGTGAGTGAGGATTTGTTTCCATTCTTGGGGCAACCCCTGGCTGACATGCCTCTATGCCTAGCCTGCCTAGCCCAGCGCCAGCCTTTCCTTCTCTGTGCACATTCAACTCACACACAACACATACACACACAATTATAGCAGCTCATATAATTGTATATTTAACTTGTCGTTAGCATGTACATAATAGGAACTCTATACTAGTATGCGTTTATAATAGATAAAGAGAAGGACATAATATGAATGCAAAGGCATTGTGTTCTATATGCAACGAATGCATGCAATGAAGAGAAAGAACGCATAGCAAGTGACTCAGCTATATCCCTACTTCTATTAGAGCAACAGAAAGCATAACATTACATTAGTCTGTATACATAGTGGCCAATGTTTACTCATGAACACCATAGTGTATATATAGAACATTTCTAATGCTCCTCGTATATATTTTGTTACTATTAGACTATAATGCCATAGATAGGCATTGCCAAAACATTCCCTTACTATTTAATTCGATTCTCTACATTTCTTTTTTCATCAGTTGCATCAAAGCACTCGTAATAGAGAATTGTGTGCGTTTTTCTCCTTTTTCAATGGCTTGTTGTTTCTTTCTGCTCCACTCTTCCTTCCTGTAACAAGTACACACTGAAACCCTATTAAGTACTTAAGTGAGATTGTATCAAGGTAGCTGTACTGTTAGCATGGAATTGGGTACACTCTTGTGACTGTGACTATTTGCAAATTAAAATTTCCCATTTTTCTACAGGAGGCCAGTAGATAATGAATTGCCGCCAGTCTGTATTAGCTCAATGAACTGGAGACAATAAAATCCTCATTTTTGTCTTCAGTAGAAAAACATGTTTTAATTTGGAAAGATTAGGGAAGGCCTACCTTCTCATACAAAACTCCATGGTAAAACAGTGCAGCTACCTTGAGTAGCTATGTACAAAAGTAGTAAATTTGAGAATGAGGATAGTTTAATAGGGACATAGGATGAAGGCATTATAGTTGAGTATAGTTTAGCCTTTATCCATGAACTCTGCTCCACCAGAAAGTCCTAAAAACGGAGCAGACGGAGCAAGTGAGTATATGGCAGGCAGGCAGGCAGAGAGGAGTCTTTTATAATGCAGTTGGCTCGTTGGCTGTTGGAGAATGGAAGTTCGTGGAAGAAGGAGCATAGCTAATAGGCTCAATACTGGATTTCTCACAATGTAATACTTTTCTTCATCCTCTTCTGTTTCTGTGTAAGTGAGTCTGTGTGTGAGTCAAGACTTGAGCGTTGACTTCAGCAGTTCCCTGCCTGCCTGGCTGTGGCTGTAGCTGGTTGGCATGCATGTCTTCCTTTCCTTTGCAACTTGGAGTTGTTGATGGTTGGTTGGTTGGTCCGTCGCCGTCTGGCCTAGCCGAGCCGTCCTTTTGCTCGTTCCCTACTCCTTGCCTCTCCTCTCCGTCTCCTTTCTCTACACAGCCAACTAAGCTCTTCTCGCCTGGCTACTCACACCGAATCAACCAAACCACACACTACTCTACTATACCACTATCTATCTATGTCTCTTATTATTATTATTACTTAGTATACTCTTATTGCCTATTTCTTAAAATACCAAAGGCACAAGACAACATTCAATTCAACCTCCTTATAAATATATCCCACAATGTCTGCCTATAAAATTCATGAATGCATTACGATTACCAAATGGACGCACTTGGGCTCTCTAAAGATACATATCGAACAGTAGTGCGGCAGTTAGCAAGTGCACTTGCTCTCCTATCTCCATTTACACAACTTCCTATTATTTCACATGTTCCTTCAAACTCTATACTTAATGATTACCTATATTATTATACTCTTCATTTATGCTTATACACAAATACGGGTAATCATATGAAAACTAAGCACCTTCTTTTAATTCTGTTAGTAAACATGTAGACATAGGTAATTCAATTTTTCTAAGTAATTCTTCCTTACCGATAACAAAATAAATACCTATAACGCTCGTATTTCCAAAATATCAACATATATTATGTAACTTAATATGTAGCTAAATTCTTAGAACATATGCATCAACTTGCTAAAAAGTTGTGGTCGGTATAATCTACTTTGAAAACAAAGAGTGGTTAGGCTTACTGGGATGAAAGCAAAAGATTTGCTACGCGGAATAAATCTGTTTTCTGCTATATTATTTGTCTCTGTACGTGTGCATGGTCATATGCACTGGTAGCTTTCTCTTTATCCTTATTTTAACTACTAACTGCGTATGAAACTTTCACCAATCTTCTATTAGCAATTTCACTAGAGTTTTAGTACTGAGAACTGAGGGTCGACGTGCGATTTTGGTGCAGTGAAAGTGTTTTGGTTAGGTGAAAGTTCCGTATCGCAAAAGGAAAGGAAACGCAATGACGCATACTGTAGTATAAATATGTAACGACAATAATAGCTGAAAATGGATTCCTATCCAGAATATCCAGCAAGGAATCTGGTACCTATATCAAAGTATATTCCAGTCGTACTGTCATAGAAAGTACGTCATTCTGTTCTATGGTCAAAATGAAAAATATTAACTAATGGTCTGCCAGTTCCAACCATTATTACCGTTTTCATTATACAGCTCCATTAATTTAACGATTAAAAAAGTATTTTGTCATTTACCTAACAATACATAACGAAATATTCGTTTTGTAGTTATAAAATAGAAATCCGGCAACACGGAATATAATCAGTTTTATGGTGTGCAAGGTGCAACCTGATATAGACATAAGTAGCCATATAAATGCATAATGTAATTTAAGTACCGTTAACCGAACAGTATAGTAACACGGTAGCAGAAGCGACATCAAAGCAAGGAACATAAAAAAGACACTTTGTAGAAATGTAGAGCAAAGAAAAGACTCATTGTCAGCTTTGTCACGATTTTTACATTTGCCGTGGACAGGACAATTTCGAGTTGCTGCAAGGTCGTTGTCTCTACAGAACAGACACGGTGACGCTGCAAGCAAAGGTATGCAAAATGTAAGACAGAACGTAAATAAACAAGGGAATTGCGCTCTGTGCATACTTAGATTAGGGACGGATGATGTGTACAGTATATATGCGTGTAACTAAGTAAACTAACTCATAGGTCCTCAATCCTGAATGACAGAAAACGGATAAATAGATTTAGATATTTGTCTTTCCTTTGAAAGGAATGACAATTGACAAGTGAAAGTTTTTTATAGATTCATGATTCCGTTACCTCTGCTGGAAAAGTTAGTACGCTGCTTGCTTCCATGGGCATATAAGTGTACTAAAACGCAAGGAGGGAAATCATATAATATGAAGACAGATAAGGTAGAAGAAAAGGACGACTCTCACATACCATTCCGGAGAAAGCTGAGCGGGACGAGTACGCGAAAACTTTTCTTTCCATTTGCTATCAGGAGCCGGTAGCGGTAAAAGAGATCAATACAAAATAAGCTCGTAAAAAGAAAGTCTCTCTGCAGTAGTCACAGAGCCGGAGAGTCTGGCTCAACTTTTACTGTACTGGAACTGCATTCACTTTTCCCAGACAGCTAGGCTAGCGGCTGGAGAAAGCAAACGATGCTAAAAAGCTATAAACGACATTGTTTCGTCGCCGGCTCATATTGTTTTCTTGGCGGATGTTACGAGCAGGCCACATCATTGCTCGCAAACCGGAAGACACTCGAATGTCACTAAAAATGTAACATTGCTCTATGTCCAAGAAAAGGAAAACGACTTTGCTGGTTTTTTCATTGTCATCGTTAGAAAAGCAAATGTTATGTAGCAGTTCATTAAAAGGCAGACTATAACGTGCTACAAAGTGCAATGTATCAGCACAATTTTCATTCTCCCTCTTTTCTGTCTATCCAATCCTGACCCATAACACTCTCCAAAAGTCAAGTCTACATCTGCATACTTTGTGTAGTAAAAATAGTCTACTACGTACGATAAAGCTTCTCTGTCTGTCTATTAGTCTTCGCCTGGCTGTCTATGTCTGTCTGTCTGATTTGTTTTCTGCGGAGGAAGTTAAAAAATTGAAGGTAAAATTCTAGTTTATTTTGAAATGGGAGTATATTTAATTTTATTAAAGTCCGTGGCGGA
This sequence comes from Tomocerus nigrus, assembly GCA_019776505.1. Taxonomy (NCBI): domain Eukaryota; kingdom Metazoa; phylum Arthropoda; class Collembola; order Entomobryomorpha; family Tomoceridae; genus Tomocerus; species Tomocerus nigrus. The sequence goes on from JABASI010003689.1 coordinate 6,057, forward strand.
CGGCATTGTTGATTATTGATGGGTAGCATAACAGTAATTTTGTTTTGGATTTTCAGTTACTACAATATCGCCAGTTTGCATTCACAATATCGTCAGTGCCTAAAGGACTACTAACTGAATAAGAAAATGGCTCTTTTATTCGGAGGAAATAGTTCTGGTAGAAACCAGCCAAAAAATCTCGTTGAATTTAGGGCTGGAAAAATGGGATTGAAAGGCAATCTGGTTTCTCCAGATAAGAGAAAGGTACAGAGAAAGTAATTGGGCATTGCAAATCCAATTAATCATAATAATTTATGCATGTGTGTCAAATGGTAATGTAAAATAATTTGGAATTGCAGGGATTGGTGTACATCTATGAATCGGAAGATGGTTTACGGCACTTTTGTTGGAAGGACAGAAAATCTGGCACTGTTGAAGATGTAAACGGATTTTTTATATTCTGAAGGAGTTATTATTATTTATGTTGTAGCCTTAATGAGCCTTGTTTTATGTCAATCTAAAAGTAATAATTTATGTGCAGATAGCTTGCAACGTCGCAACGAAACTCTTCATTATTTTCTGACTATATTTATAGGATTTGATCGTCTTCCCTGATGACATCGAGTTCAAAAAAGTTACTCAAGCGAAACCCGGATCAAGAGTTTTTCTGTTGAAGTTCAAAGCATCTGCTCGGAAATTATTTTTTTGGATGCAAGAACCGAAATCTGAAGGAGACGATGATCTTATGTGGAAGGTCAATGATACACTAAATAATCAAAGTGGCGGAACGGCTGGATCAAGAATTGGCCAAAGTGGCAGTGCTACGCCAACACCATCTGAGCAAGATGTTCAGGCTCTTCTCTCCCAAATGTCCCAGTCACAGCTCATGCAGTTGATAGGTAATTTTAAATGTCTTTCTGCTTGTTAGCAATTTTTCCAAAAATTCATATGTAATGTCTGTGCATAAATTCCGTGGACTGAAAACCCTAGAATAATTCCACTGTTTTCCATGGTAAAATTGATGTGTTGAGGAGCTTTTTCAGTCCAATTATTTTATTCGCGAAGAATAAACTTTAAACCAATAATCTTTATGCTTAGGAGGAATGTCTGACCTGGGAGGAGCCTCTGGGCTTTTAGCACAACTCAGCCAAATGGCTCCAGGAGCATCTGCCTCTGGTGGTAGTGGAGGGGGAACGAGCGTAGAGACAAAGGCTGCGGCCCCAACTTCTGCAACTCCAAGTAAGCCTGCCCCTGTCAAGGCCGAACCTGCGGAAGCCAAACCTGACTCTTCAGCCTCGGCATCTTCCAAGAACCCCCAAAGCCAAGCGAATGCAATTCAGTTGCAGGATTTGAAAAAGATTCTTAGCAATATCACACCCAGCACTCAAGGTAATTACTAATGACATTTTCTATTTTCCTGCTATAAACAAAGAAATTGCTGTCAAATATTTGTTGATATATTTTTTTGGCTTGCAAATCCTCTACGAACGTTTTTTTTTCTATTTAGATTTGGCTGCAGGCATCAACAGCGAGTTCATACAACGAATAACGTCCTGCCCTTCCACAGTAAAGAAACTCGCACCACTTTTGCCAAATTTTGGTGGTCCCGAAGTGACCAAAAGTCCGGATGGTGTTCAAAAAGACGTTGAAAAGGAGTTGTTAACTCCTCAGTTCCAAACTGCCTTGAGTGCTTTCTGTTCAGCTTTTCCGTCTGGACAGTTGGGTCCCCTTGTCTCACAGTTTTCAATGGGAACGGATGCAATCAATGCCGCACAAAGTGGAAACTTGGAAGCCTTCCTCAATGCAATTCAGAAGGACGTCGACAAAAATTCTCCTACTCAGGAGACTCAAGAAGTTGTGGCACCTGCTACGACTGACGAGGTACAAAATTCCACACATTTAAATATTTAATCTAATTTAAATACATTTTCACATAGAAAATATCGAAAGATGAAATACGTTAAAACATACGCTATAATATTTTTACAGCCCGAAGATATGAATGTGGACTAAACTATAAACTGCAACATAAAACAGCATAACGTTTCCTTATATTATGCTTTAAGAAGCCATTTCAAAACAAGTAAAGACTTGAGGAAAGTTGAAACTATTTACTAATATCAGAGTTCATTGTTTCTATTTGTCGATTATCTATTGAAAGCACTTCTAACTAATACTCTTATTTATGATTACGATTCGGTGAGACCCAAGATCTTCGTATTTAAATTGCTAAAAAAATCCCATTAAAAACTATCAAACTCAACTAATTTCTGTGTAATGTCGTCATTTTGAAATATTTTCAGTGCGTACTTGTATTTCCCCATTTCTGTAGGCCTTCCTTGCCAAAGTACACACTTTTCTTTGTTTTGTTTAGATCAGTAATAGTAAATTGTCGAAATGTAATAATTTGAATAAAGTCATTCATCTTAATCATATCATAGCAAATTGCAGCATAGTTATTTATTGACAAGATTAATAATATTTAGTTACAGAGTGACATGAGACGAGGACTAAGCATTTTTAAGTGTACTTTTTAAGTCTACTGTAGGAGTGCACACACAATTCAGACAGTAGTTCAATAAATAAAAGCTTATTCATTATTCACAATAATATTTTACGTATCATCTGCATCAAATGCATTTTAATTTTGCGACCAAAGCGTTCACAATGGAATCACATCACATCTAACAAAAGTGACGGCCATCGATTAGTATACTCCAGAAGAATAGCAAAATACTAAAATACTAGCAAAACTGTACTTAGTATATTAACAATGGAATTAAAATCAAAGCACAATCAACATACAGTGAAATACTGATAAATATAATTATATTATTTCTAAATCTACTAGTGCCCTTGTAAATGTAAGCGAAACAACAAGTCGCAGAATTACGGATTAAGTAATAATAACAGTGCAATTTATAAAATTACAACTCTTTAAGTGAAGTTATTTATATTATCGAGTTAAGAACTTAATAAATATAGTACATATAATAATTATAGTAGTAGTAATGATGTAATAGTCAGTTTAATCATAGAATAATTTGCATTCTTGAAGAATGATTCTCCATAATCATCAAATAACATAATAAGTCTACCTTCTACCACAGACATTATTATTTTACATTGCAATTGCAGTAAGTAATAATCATGTTGTAATTATATGTCATGTATAATCAAAATCTACATGGACATACATCCACAAATATTAATATATATTATATATTATCATATTTTATGCCGATCTAATTAAGGTAGGTATCATATTAGGGTGAGTATAAAACTGGAAGATTAGTTTTTGGAAATTGGCATCAGAAGGAGCTTACGCAATCAACAGCGCGAGTTAAATAAAATCATCTTAAAACCAATTAAGTAACGAGCAGTTTCCTGAAAGTCAACTTTACCTACTCTGCAAACAGACTACCTAATAGGTAAACTTAATAATAAGAGAGAAAGCAATTTAAATATTTTCAAGTAAGTGTTTCTAATTCAAAAGAGACAAATGCCAAATCGGTCCTTAAACAGATGATGCCCTGTTTAAGTTCATTTTGAGCTCACTCGTGAGTTTTCGACAGGTGGGACAAGACAAGACTACTTCAAACACTTTCCGTGGCAGACGTAGTGAGCCCTTTCGGACCTATCGTCGTCTTAAATTGCTCTGGAATTGGCCATTCCGCCTGAAAAACATATAACATTAATTAATGGTCATTATTAAACAAAAACAGAAACGAGAAAATATTTACATACGTATCATGTAAAATGTAAACTGTAAACTTACGAATTCTCCGTCTTCCTTGGGGACCATTACATTAAGAGCCGAAGACTTAGCAGAAACAATCTCTGTTTTAAGCGACTCCTTGCTCAGAAACATTTGCAGACCGTCAACTTTGTCAATAGTTATAGTTGGGACGGTTCCCATTACCTGCATTGTGCAAAAACAAATTTTAAATAACGAAAAGTTCGTTTATTTTATGCATCATAATAATTAAAGTTTTCTAACTGAATCTCACCTGCATTTGACAATCCCGGCAGTTGACGAATTCGACAGAGGCTAGCAAAGAGTCGAAAACGATTGCTGTTTTAATACAAGAGTCAATAACAATGGAGTTGAGTTTTCCTTTGATTTGGATGGTGGAGTCTTTGCAGCCAAACATGTACACGACTTGGTTTAGCTCTACTCCTTCGATCTTCAAATCTTTCTTGCCCACATGGTGCTCCACGACCCACTTTTTCCCTTCCAAAGACAACTTCGGCGGCTTCACCACAGGAGCTTTCGGTGCGGCGGCAGCGTTTCCTGATTTCGTTGCTGTGGAGGAGACGACGCCACTACTTCTAAGATTTGGATTTTTATGAGTCTGCATGTCAGCAGTGACCTTTTTGAGACCTTGCGTTACCCCTTCTCCTCTGTTCAACTCTTGAAACAAAGCCTGTCTGTCGTTACTTCCAACGTCCAAATTTTCAAAATCATCCAGTTCATATGTTGGAGGTGGCGGGGGTGGTGGTGGCCCACCGGGTGCTGCTGGGGGACCACTAGGGGCACCTTAACAGCAAAATTAAAAAAGTAAATTAATAAATTAATATTTATTAGTTATGCTTATAATTTCTACAAATGAATAGAAAAGGTCTAATAATTTATAATACCGCTAAAAGGCTGCTTTCCCCATACCAAGCCGGTAGTGTGATTTTTCTTTATGTAACTCTGTAGCGATACTAAGTTATTTACCCAGGCTTTCGCCCAATCAGCGTGACCAGGTCTACAAAAAATAAAGAAAAAATTAGGAGTTTCATAAACTTCATAAATGCTATTTAGGGACGCAAACTCGCTATTATACAAATTCTGCAAATATTTTCACATTAAACCTAGCTATCTTTAAATTTTTTGCTAAAAACTTACTTTTCCTTGAAGTCCTTTAAAACTCTGTTGGTGTAAAACTGACCAGCGTCATTCATTTCCTTAACGTAGGGTCCAGGAGTTGGAGCCTATTTTAGAGTAGAAAATAACATAATAGTATTTCAAAATTTTGAAGTGCTAAATTTTCAGGGTGAGAAACCCAATTTAAAATTCAACTTACGATAGTGACCCATGCAAGAGCAGGAATACTTTCAGAAACGCCAGACAAATGATTGAAAAATGGGCTGGAGCGACGTTTTTCCCGAAAAGTCTGAATTTCAGAAATTGCATTGGCAGTATCACCAAGAAGTTTTTGGAAATCGCTGTCGCCTGGTTTCACACATCGTGTAGCTACTGCAAGAAAGTCCCTTTGAGCTCTACGAACAAAAATTAAAACTTGAATTGACACGTCATTCATTAATTAGTTCATTAATACTCAAGTCTCGACTAGACAGTAGACAATTAAGCATACATTAATGCGGTAAGTACACAATTTAGTACATGCAAATTAATCATGAATGTGAAATTACATGAATGCTCGCTTGACAATAAGTGCATGTTCCGCTATTTCACCTCCCAGCTTTTGAGCAATAGCAAGAAACTCTGCCAAGGTTCCGCCTACGATTTCTTGCTCGAATTCCAACGCAGATTGAGTCAATTCTAAAAATAAATACATCCGCTTTTACACATGTGAAACGTTGAGGAGCTACTGCTACTACACTCATTTTCATTTAATTGAATATTTTTATGTTACTCACCAGCCATCTCTCCGTTGTTATCCGATGATTTGTGATTATACGTTGAACTATCAGTCTTATCTGTAGATATTGAATTGCGATGTTTTAAACTAGAACCATTCGAAATTGCTGCTAGCTTTTCTGTTGATACTGGTGAACCGTTTACGTCAGTTTCTGAATGGATTACAGGGAACATAAATTATGATTATCACATTGAATTAAAAACATAAATAGTACTACAACTACCAAACTACCATTATCATGCTTAAAAATAATTTTAATTCATTAGTACATAATATTATGCAGTTATCAAGTAATTGTTATTGCATGTAAATAGATTAGTAATTATTATCTAAACGTTCGTATCAATCCAACTATCCAATTATTTTGACTGAATATTTACACAGATATTATTACCAATAATGTTAATAGTCAATAGTCTTTAGAAGAGTTAGAAAGAACAGCAGAGACACATTTATTTACGAAACACACACTATGACACGTTAAAAAACTCAATTTTCAATCGTGGACAATATAAAAGGCATGCAAATATTATGCATAACAAAAAATACTGCACACAGTCAGTAGGCAAACACTACATAATATAATAATTAACAAAATATATGTACAACAAAAGAAACTAACAAGATAAAACGGTGAAACTGAATTTTCGGTCTTGCTGCTTCATAAAATAAACGATGCTTCAAAGAAGGAATATGTGTGTGCCACAAGCGAGCTATAGTGAAAGAATGGTACTATTTCCACCATTTACTCAAAGGAGAACCCTAAAATAAAGACAGATCAGATGCGTACAACTATAAATAAAAATGAGAATGTGAATGAGGCTGGTAATAATAGTGCGCTGCATGAATCAGTGTACACTAAAGACAGTTGCAGTCTACATAAATTAACTAAACTAAAGATGGGTGTACTCTAAGCAAAATGGGAAAAGTATACTAGAAAACCAGCGTGTCATCATAAAATTATATTGGCTAACCTATTTTGATTGTAAAAAATATGCTTGCTTAATTTCTGATAAAATGAATGAATGAATAATGCTGATATGAATTTTGAAAAGCTCATTCGATTAACTAAATGAATAATTAAAACATGCCGATTGATATTGATTGGGGGACTCAATGACTGAATCCGTTGATTAAACTATTATCATATAAATTAGTAAAATTAGTATCGCTTTTTAGCGTCTAATTTCTTTTAGCTTTCACCACTGATTGTCTTTTGAGACTGTTGACTTGTCTTTTACAAGTTACGTTAGTTTTACGGTTTAAATTCCGATTAAGGGTAAACAAGATTACACGAACCGAACAAGCGCCACAAAGTTTTACCAGAGCAAAATTCACAATAGCCTTACTTTACGAATATCGAGAGAGGTATACCTAAATTTGCAAATCAATCACAACGTGGAAAAAATGTTGATATAACTCACTTAGGAAAACAATTATTAATAATTTGTTGAAAAATTCCTTTTCAGTAAAAATCAAAAAGAATCAACTTATTATGTAATTGACGCAACTACAGATAAAAATTCTTCTCTTATTAGTTTCGTTAATTTAATATCAATTAACAAATTAATTTAGAATTTATTGCTGTTTAAATAGTTTAGAAGAGTACTCTACTCTGTGAATAATGCAAACATTTGCGATTGTCAAAGTTAATATTTGAACTACAGTAAATTAAACGCCTAGCTTACTTGCTTTGCGGTTTTCCTTAACTAAACTCTGGCGACTGTAATAAGTAGAGGAATGAATGCAAAGTTTAGCTTTTGCTTCATGCTCTCTTGAAGCAACAACTTGTACCGTGTAAGTTTGTTAGCATAGTCCGTAACGTGTAGTATGAGTGTGTAGTAAAAAGATAGATAAATAACTGTAGCGATATTCCATTCTTCCTTTCCGCTGCTTTAGCTGAAAGCTATAAGCCACGTCCTGTAGTGCCTGTGCTTTGCACGATACTTATAGATAACCGTTACATAATGGAACAACGTCCGTGTTGATAACAACGATAGAATACGCTTTACAGCATTATTGCACATATAGTACACGTTTACAAGCCACATACAGTTAAAATCTTAAAATGAAGATCACAATCACAAACTACTGTATAGTGAAAATACTGAAAAAAATTGTACATATTTAACTTTCACCCAACGCATACATAACATCAACTCAGTCAAGTCATTCTATGAATTTAGCGTAAGAATTGAAATGATACATTTATAATAAGGATTACTGCTCCCTGCCTGCTTTATAATAAGGGTAGTCAAAATCAAAATCACATCGCATTAAATTAATTTTGAACCATGAATTAAATGCTTGACCCTTTGCGTGTTCCCATTAAAATTTAAATAGATTAATGCGATACCAACTAGAGGCGCTATGTATCTAAAATTCTGAATTTAACGCAGTCACTAACACAAAACACAAAATTGTGGCAGAAAGAAAATGCGATTGGATTGTAAGTATTTCAAGAAAAATGTTCAGCGAGACGATTAAAAAAATGTAGATTAAAATCGCTCAAATTTTCCTCACGCACATACACAAACAAGAAAGTCGTGGTTGAAAATTAATTTAATTCGATGTGACTTCTATTTTGACTTAATAATACTTCGAAGAATCACACAAACGGACTAAAGCAGAACTGTATGCATATGATACATGTAGAGAAAGTAGCTTTCTCCATCAACACAGTGACGCCATATACAACTTTCACCGAAAGAGAAATCACAATCTGCACATTTCTCTACTGAATTTACCGAATTAAATACAAAGTCAAAATTAGTAGAGAGGACGGATAAAGAAATAGGAGAAATCAAATGGCCAATTCAAATTGGGTTCATTGTCACGACGCAACGTTTGTTTTTGCCTGGGCTAACACTCAGGTTTGCTAAGTTGAAAGTATGGATTCTTTATGCTTTTCTACAAAACTGTATCACATTCAAAACCTCTAGCCTCTGTGATTTTGAGATCTCAGATTTAGATTTACGAAAATGATAAATGATAAAATCATATATACAAATTGCATTGCTGACTATTATAATATTATATTCAAATTAGCCATTACTACTAATTACTATTCAACTTATTACTAATTACTTTACTTTACTACCGATTTCAACTACAAACTTAACCACCATAATAATTGATTTTTTGAGCAACTAAGTTATAACCAAGACCATGGGTCATTAAGCGATTACAATAGAGAATACTACTAGCAAAAAGATTCAGGACGAACTACAAATGGCTATAATTATGTGCAATAACAATATGAAGACTGAAGGCATAGACGACGAAAACTGCTTGCCCAATTTAACTAAATTATTCTCTTACATGCATTATTGTCCCTTTATGATCTCGGCGAAGAACCTCGGAATCCATGAGAGGCCTAATTAAATTAAGACATCAAGCTTCGCCGAGATCGAGAAGGGAATATAATTTTATAGCTTTAAAATCCAACGGATAGACCACAACCAAAATATGAACCTTAAGATTACGTTTGTATATTATCATAGTAAATTTAGCTGTAGTATTTTGAAATTGGAAAAACTATGAAATAGAATTATAAGTACGCACTAGTGCTAATGGAGATAGAGAAATAAAATTAAAGATATTAACGTACTTGCTTGCCAAAAATTGCGAAGGCGGCCGTATTCAGGAGTGGATTTGGATTCATTAGACATTATTTTGTCAATGTTGGGGTTTGCGATCAAAACTACTAGAAGAGAGAGAGAGAGCAACGAGTAGGGAGATGTCAGTAAGATCAGAAACAACAGACAACCTGAAACTGGACCGGCCGGCCAGGTATCATAGGTAGGTATACTATTTAGCACACAATTAAATAGATATATGTAGAAGTGGTCACTCACACTGCCAGTGGAACTGTTATTTTAATTCTCTTTGCCAAAATCTAATCGTATCGTGCGGTCAACAATTCGCAAGTAACAGCAGTTCTAATTCTACATCAAAAATAAAATAATAAAATTTTGTAAAAGCCACACGAGATATTTATGGGAAGCATTAGCGATTCTACTGTAAACTATGCGTTGCAACGATTCATTAAAAAATTGCCTTTTTCACATTTGATTCACATCTAAGATCGAAATTCAGAAGGTCTAAATAACT
>JABASI010003690.1:0-15797 GCA_019776505.1 Tomocerus nigrus
AAGAGAAAGTTTACGTTAACGTGGCCCCCGCGGTAAAATTTACATCCTCTATTAAGACACACCCCTTGACGAGCTAAAAAAATAATAGTATCGATTTCAATTCCTTTGTCTGTTCTTACATGCAGCCTTACATGACAATAGATTCTATTTTTTAATGAACGAGGTAAAAGAATACAGAGTCCATAAGTAAATAAGTACGATCTGTTACATGTCTACATAATTGTTAACGAATCTCTGTCTGACTACTGTCTCGTCTTCACTCTTTTTCTACGTCTCCTGAAATGATTGCACTGAACTGATATGAATAAAACAATTTTTCATTCTTGAAGGATATCGTATCACAGCTTATGACATAACTGCTCCATATCTTTGTCTTATCATATTAAATTAGTAAGACACTAATGATATGAAAATTGTTAAACATAATAGCATCTTTCCAAAACAAAAATAGCCAAAAATAGAATGCATTGTACAAATAACTTAATTTTTGATTTATACAATGTTCAGGACACAAATGTACATGTACTGGATATAATAATGCCATAATCTCTCTTACTTTCAGCCTTTCCACATGCAAACTAGGCAATTTGGATGCATAGTATACCTATGTCAGCACCTTATATATGCAAAGTATCGAAATTTGAATTAGGTTCAAACATTACCTGTTTAACATTTACAACTAATAAAATCGTGCACTATAATTATTTTAGGGACTATTAAAATACGACTACTTATTGACATTGTTTCTTGGTATCACATTTATTTCTTTGCCAACATAATTGTACAATACTGCATAACATTCATTCGGTCGGACTCCTGTATCGTTATTTCAACTAGGTAATCCTTTTTGCACACATAACAAAATAACCATATGTACTTGTAGGTGTAATCAAAGAACCTAGAATAAAATATACTAATATAGTAATCGTGTAATGTGTAAATGTATATTTGTAGGTACCTAGAAATTATGATATTAGATCACTAGCCTGTCTGCTGTTTTTACTCTTTACTAATAACTGATGTATAGAAAATATTGTTAACATTTTTAACATGTATGATAAACACCTACTCTGCATACACTTATTCAAGATTAGTGCACGCCAGTAGGTAGTATTTGAACAAAATATAAATATTATACTAAATACGAATACCTTCGTGCATGAGACATGAGATGTGATTACGGACAGGTAACTAACGATAAGTTTACCAAAACCGATGGAGTATTGAGTGACACAATTTTGATTTTATTAAGTTGGCTTTTTGCTCTTAATTACACGTTCTTGTGTTATTAAATACTTTTTGGTACTCCGATTCGCTCCACTGAGCGCACGATGACACAAGTCAAAGATACACTAAGGGACACTTGAAAATGTCAGGCACAGACACTTTTGGATCTGAGCCCTGCCTGAGCAAGCAGCAAAGAATATCAGATAAGGCCCTTCGTGACTGACAGTCAGTTTGCCGTTTGGCAGTTCATTCCTACACGGTAGGTGTGATAAGTAGTTAGCCTTTAAAAGTATTGGGTTACCTTTTCTTGTGATAAGGCATACAATTAATAACATTACATATAAAAAGGAAAAGTCAATATCTGACTGTAAGTTAAGTAAGTACTCCCTAACTATGCATAGAAGTGTGTTAATATATCCACCAACATCACAACAACTATTCACAAACAACTTACCGATTTCATTTCTACCCTCTTATCATGTTACCCCATGCTTTACGATACGTTGCTGATTGATTTCTAAATGCATTTGGTATGGAAAAATAGTTTTATTTACAAGATTGGGATTGCATTGCATTCCAAAGATTTTGGTATTTACCTACGCTCAGCTTCAGCTCATGGTTCGGATATGAAATGCCACGGAGAAGTGTAACTCTGTCTTATTGAGATCAGAGGTCAAAATCATAGTCTCGTTGTCAGTCAAAACATCCTCCATTACCTTTTGTGTCACAATTTTCAAAGGTTAACATTTACTCATCTCACTCATTTAAAAATTCAGCTTTATTTTACATCAAAAAGATCTATTGTGCAGTGCCATTTGGTTTTTGAGTTCAAATGATTATAATCTACTGATATAGTATCTTGACAGGTGCGTCATTTTTGTTATCAGTTGTTTTGATTGACTAATATAACAGTAGAAAAGCACTCTTCTGATGAGATATGCTATTAGGGTTTGATTTTGTGAGTTGATCTTATAGAAATACACATACATGTAAGTGTCTGAGAGATGAGACTGAGACCGGTCCGAAATGGTGCCGGTACAGTGTGGCAATATCAAACCACGGAAATTACATGGCTGTTGAGAACGAAGAAACAAATGTATTGTAAAGGTTTTATTAATAAGTAAATGGAAAAATATAATATTGCTGTAGTATAAGAAGTGTTGAAAAATCAGTGAAAGTTGTGCATACATATAATAGTTATTATGTATATAAAGTAGTAATTTTATTGTAGGTAGAGATGTATACTTAAAAGTACTCAGTTATCTACTTCAACACAACACTCCACCATTAAGCTTATGTCATCTCAGATGCTTGCTTTTATTATTGTACCTACCTATATGCGTATTATTAACCTTATGCCGCAGCAGGTAACAAGACACTTCACTGGAGTGAGCACTACAATACCTAATATTACTAATAGAATGCAAGCCCCAACCTTTCGGCCCTAGTTTAATCATGCAATGCCCATATCAAATTCATTATTAAGGGAAAGTGAGAAAACTAACACTTAAAGTACACTTGAGAAGCTTAGTGAGCGCTGTATGAGCGAGAGTTTGTTCTTTCAAACAGTGTATTCAATTAGCTAAACGTATTGCTAGCAGACAAATAATTAATCAATAATCAATTAGCAATTCTACTGTGAAAATAGATGACGCCTGTAGATTTACGTTTTGATTCAAAAAGTAGTTTTCTCCCTTCCCTCAAATTAGTATTCAATGTACTATGTTGAAATCAAATGGAAAATAAATCTATATTTATGCGAACAGATTTAAGGACAGTGAACGACTTACCTCGTTACGATTCGTTGAAAGTTATTTGTTGTCCAGTGATTATAATCTTAATTACTGGTGATACAGGTTATCTGGACTAGGAGAGAACTATACAATAGAAGTGAAAAGTTTTCTTGTGAAATGATAATAAACTCATATAAAATGGAAATCAGTTCATTTCTAATTATTCAGGATTTTAGATTACAGCCATTTAGTGAGCTCATATTAAATGAATTTTATTACCTAGTTATTTGTTTCCTCAACCACAAAAACCAAGAAAACCACAGTACTATATGAAATTAAAGTGTGTAAGCAATAATGTTATTCATGATGAAGCAAAAGATGGGCATCATAAACACAGAAGTAAGCTGGGCTTACGCTATATGTACATTATCTGCTTGGATTTCCTAACCATATTAATTTCATATCCAATTCTACCCAAAACTTGAAATGGTCATGAAATAACATTAGTCAGGTCAGAGGATTTTATTTTGTTTTTGACTCATTGTTAAAGGATGGGATGACCTGGAGGATACCATTACCAATGCCAACTTGTATTCATTTCAAATGTTTCTCAGAAAGGAAAACAACATTTTCATGAAAAAGAGTATAGAAATACATCTTTGATACAAATAAATGTTATTCCATTCCCATTTGTCTATTAACCAACAACCACAAACACGCTCACACTCACGGACTGTGTATGGTTAAACAATTGTACCCTACTATCTCAAAGACAGCACTGTAAAATCCTATGAGTATTTGCAGTTTGCCCTCAGCATTATAACACAGATAGAGATACTGCTAATCACTTCGTAGTATCTTCGACTTGAGTTTTAGTAGCATTAAACAATAAGTTCAATCGAATTTAATCGCATTGGTAAAAACGCCAAAACCGCAACAAAGCTTTAAAATAAGGAAACAATGCGTAGATGTAAATAATTCACATAAAAACTATCTCAAGGCAATTATACGTTAATAACTACAGCAAGTCAAAAGTTATTTCAACAAATTATTGGAATTGCACCACTTCCGCTCTCAATTACTGCTACTGGTATTTGTTATTTAGTTCGTGAAGGAATTTCTAGATATTAATAGATTCTTTAGTCGAAAGTCTTTATGCGTAAATTATTCCAACATTTCACTGTGCACTATTTAAACTTTTGACTGCTTGTGATAACGCAGTAAAACAATGGCTATTTATTTGCTTATGCGGTAAAACATAAAGTAGGTACAGGGAAACCTTTGTACTTCTATTTAATATCATAATAGTATTAATTACTATGATTCACTATGTAGAAGGTTGTCTTGCGTAACACTTTGGTAGGTACCTAGGAAAATTAACACTAATTACTGTACTATGTCCTAATATACGATCTGTAACAATAAATTGTTGAATGCTTAGTAAATAGTTGCTATTTTATGGCGATTTTAATTACGTGTTGATTGCTTGCTACGAAGTTGGCGTTGCAAAAGTATTTAAGATTGAGAAATTGAGACCTCTAAATAAAACGACATTTTCACACCGATTAACTGGAGAAAGCGGAGAGCCACACTTTTCCATGATTCCCAACTAAAATGAATAATATTATGATTTTCCTAATCAGCTTTTCATACAAATCACAATCAAAATACTGCTAATAATAATGTTTTACGATAATCTAGCAAACTAGAATTCAGTAACACAATTTACATCCATAGACATTCATGTAGCACTCAACACTGATAGAGATGTATTTTTCAAAAAAAAAACAGGCATAGGACTGCATAGTATTATGCACCTAATGAAATTAGTTAATAATATGAAACGCTCTATGACTATAATTTTTAACATGGCATTACATATAACATATTGAGGTATGAGGTCCTTAGCTCATGATTGTGCATTGACAATGAACAGCATAATAATGCGTCACCATACAAATTATGATCACAGCTCATATCATAACATCTGTCTGTTAGTTGAATAAATAAGAGAAAGGTAGTAACCTACAGGAATACAAGCTATGTATTTAAGTAGCATGTAAAATGTAAACTGACTGTGCTCCCGATTTTGTGCATCGTTGAATGATTATGTGCCTAAATGAAGTTATTATGATAGAGAGGGATTGCTTAGCCAAGTCTAATAATAATGCTTTTACAAATATGAATAGAGATGTGCATTTCAATTTTCTTTGAAGTAAATACGCATCTGCAGACAGAGAGAGAGAGACACTTCTCAATGAGGGTCCGGTTAAGCAAGTCAGCCTCATCCTCAGCTTAATGTTAAACTTACTAACAATGAGATGGATCTGTCAAACTCACTCAGCTCTCGACTACAGACACGAGTCATGCGGAAAATCATCCTTTGGGAAATAACTATCGAATTACATGAATGCATTCGCTTTTAATACGTCTACTTACTTACCCACTACTCCCATATTTCTGTTTTGACATTTTTCATGGGTTAGCATATATACCCCCTATACCTAGTATGTCTACCTATATGTACTATAGCATCTGAATATGGTAATGATAGTAAAATGATATTCACAATGAAGATAATAATTATGCAAGAGGGTATAGATACAAATAAACCAATAGGTAATGTGCCATTGATAGAAGAGTGAGCTGTTTTGTCGTTGGGTTATTGTTCATTCCGTAATAATCTTCAGTGAGATGATGAATAACAATGCAACCTAACTTATGTTTTATGCAGGATTGATTTCGTTAAACAGATACTGTATACAATACTTGCACAGGGGCACTCTATACTCTATTAATACCTGTCTCATAAGTTACAATGCATTTTCGAAAATGAGCACTTCTTTCTTCATTCAATTATTGCAAGGTGTCTTGGCACGGGACACCAGTATAATTATAATAATAATAATAATATAGCTTCTTCGCTTTCCTATAAGTGAAATAGAGACATAGGTACCTATATAGTTAAGAAACTCAGTACGAACTGTTTCTAATTTTCTTAGCAAGCATCCTTATAACAAAATATTGGAGCACATTGAAGTATAGGATCAAAACGTAATATCTTTGTTTTTGACAATGAAGATGTTCGTTTTAAGAGAAGCAGTTTGTCTCTCGAAGGAAAAATTTCATAAGTGTCTATGACGGAAAGAATCTTAAAGAATTATGCGTAAGGAACATTGAAACACGTACCAACTGCTTATAATAATTACTCTATACTAATATTTTTACAGAAGCAGTTTGTCTCTCGAAGGAAAAATTTCATAAGTGTCTATGACGGAAAGAATCTTAAAGAATTATGCGTAAGGAACATTGAAACACGTACCAACTGCTTATAATAATTACTAATATTTTTACGATTTTGTGCTATGTATCAGTTACTCGCATTAGTATCACAAGCAAGAAAAGGAGCATTTTGAACCATGTGCCACTAAAGGTAAAAGTATCGCCTACAAATCTTAAGAATCTATTGTAGATATAGAAAACTATGTAAGTGCACAATATTATCCCTGTAATCACATTATATCTATACATACAAATAATATTTGTGTAACATATCTACTGCTAATTGAAAGAGATTTTCCGTATAGTCTGGTTGCTCACTTAGCGTCAGGTATTGTTAGTTAATTGTTAGTAAGCTGTCATCCTATTAGTTCTGTTTGTTTACGCTGAGGGGATGAGTTTGAGTATTATGTTGCTCTTTTGTGCAGAGATGTAGGAGGTTATGATAATCATATCTGTTGCTGACCCACGTTATTGTGAATCTCACCGAATGATAATGGCTCCATTATAACCTACAACAACAGATACATCGATGCATCTGCTTACTATTGACCCTATATCTACTTAGGCTTTAGCGGCACATCAACAATATGAACAACAACAATGATTCATTCATAAGCTTTTTTCTTTCGAAGGCTCACTCTATTATTTAGGTGGTAGTGGTACCTATTACCTATACAGCAGATTGTCTATTGGCTCTTGATACTCACTTATTTAAAAGTATCAGCTATTACTATTACATTACGATTATGATCTAAATGAAACCGCAACCACAGGACAGGACCGAGCCATTAAAGTAAAATAAACACGAGTGCTATTGTTATTGTAACTATACTCTAAATATTATTACTTCAATGTGAAATGGATTAGACAGGGATTATTTCTCCATTCATGGAATAATTCACCAGAATAATCTTCACCGATACTACTATACGACTATATCTGTATTACCCAGACAATTTTCACTTCATGGCTCCTAATCTTTGTATGTACGCTATAGTAGTTCTCATCCAGCTATTACTCTAATTCTTTCCTATTATTACTAACACATAAAACAAACCCACTGGGGAAAGGTTCTCGATGTCTCATACACATACACATTATAATATTATGACCTTTCCTTGGTTCAGCAAAATAATACGTACATCATTTATCTTCGGTCTTTACTTTGTCTACTAGGATTGTGCCATTTGTGCTGAGTTTTGTTTCACTATAATTTCGATACACAATTCATTGCCTATCACACCTAAGAAGACAGCTGCTTGATCTGTCATTGGCAAAATTGAACTGATTAGTTATTTTATGTAGTCTAGCAAGAATACTAGACTGATTTACTAGGACATGACATGTACTTGGCACACCACAAAATGCATATACAGAAACATTGACATAAGACTTACCTAGTTTAATTTTGATACCAACGCTATTGTTTCCTGCATTACAAAACGCAGTGCTGGCTGCAAAGTTTACATTATAATATATTTAGTATGAAATTGAAATTAGACTTGAGAAATATCCTGAACTTGAATTTTCATAGTCTAATGCTAATTAATTGTCCAATTTATTCAAATTAATTTTGGAACTGTTAATAAAGATTTCATGAACGTACTGGAATACTAATAACAGTCTTCTTTTTCAAATCGGGCAAAACTGACAGTATTTTTATATAGTTTTTTAGCATTGATTCCGTTGAAATATGCTAAGAATGTGATTGAGACTTTATGACTTTTGGGACAAGATGGTAGTAAAAGCTATAACAATGGACTATGCCAAATGAGACAAATGAGAAGAGAAGTATTTATTTGTATTATTACTTTTACTTTATTTGTATGTATATTATGTTGTATATTATACAAAGATGAGTTCATTAAATTTTCATGTAAAAATTAAAACCAAAGCTGCAAATTTCCGTTTGTTTACATTATAGTAATTCAGCTATTATTATTTTTGTATAATGTTAGGATGATGATAGGGTACCCATTCACATCTTCGAATACAAGGTACACACTCATAAATAACGCGTTCATAACGTATGAGTTTCTATAATACGCTGAATGAAGTTGGAGTAAATGTGTTGTGTATAGGATCTATTTTCTTACAGACTACTTCCTAACTATGGTATAGAATTACAGTAGATCTTTATGACGCTAGTTCGTCCTCTTCCTAAATTTAATTTTAACCATCATTTCAATATTAGCAATTCCTGCTTTAAAAAACGTACAAATAAGTATAGCATCAACAACAGTTCCAATATATACCGTAACCCAACCAAACTGTACAGAACGAGATATTAAGTAACAATTACTATGCTTAACATAAAAGGTGACCCAACCAATATGGTACATGAACACGAGCTATTATCCCAACAGTAACTCTCCAAACCATAATTATATTCGCTCCTTACTCCTTACTCTCTATCGCATAGTATACTTTGATTTTCATTGGGCATTCAATTCTTTTATAGTATAGTACAAACTTTATACACATTGATTGAATATACTTTTATAATACATACAACCTTGGCGTTGCCTTCTTTCTCACCTCACATCACCTGAAGTGAAACAAAATTTGCTGGATTAAATTAAAGTCGGGCCTGGAATATGTTAAGCTAGTTAGGTACATCAAAGGAAGTTCCAAGACGATGCAACAAGGCATTTCTTCACAGTTATAAATCAAAAGAGGAAGGTCAACATCAAGAAACATCTCGACTACTACTTCAGTAGCCTGCATGCAACAGTATACTTAAAGTATAATTAGTAATTTTCGTTTAATAAGGTTACAAAGACTAATATTGAAGTATAAGATAAACAGTGAAGCAATAAAAAATATCAGTTATTAAAGAATTGTCGCATACTTTGAAAGAATTTGAGCAAAATGTTATTTCATGTCCAATCATCAAAGACATGTATATAAAATCAGGTAAATAAAAAGGATAAACAATTATAGAAAAATGAATTACAGTCGGTACAGTCGTTATATGAAGGTAAATATATTTTCATGACAAGAAAATGCAAGGATAAATACGTAACAATAAGCATCGTGCTTTCTAGCGTAATTAGCAAAAGTAACTATAAAGACAATAAATTGTTTCAGTAATAGTTTCAGTGACAAAAAAATGGTTTTTCAGTTTCCGAGAACAACTCAAAGCAAATGGGCCAAAAAATGTTTTTAGTATTTTGACACTA
Organism: Tomocerus nigrus; assembly: GCA_019776505.1. Taxonomy (NCBI): domain Eukaryota; kingdom Metazoa; phylum Arthropoda; class Collembola; order Entomobryomorpha; family Tomoceridae; genus Tomocerus; species Tomocerus nigrus. The sequence continues at coordinate 9,425 of JABASI010003690.1, forward strand.
AAACTTTCGTCAATGCCATAAAAAAGTCATGACATATTCTATAGACACCAATAATTCTCAAAGCTTGTAACAAAACATTACAAAGCGAGAAATTCTTTGATAGTTCTGAAACTGAAAAACCAATTTCGGAAGCAACATTTGCACTATTGCAATTGAATTAATTCAACACAGAGCGCAAATCAACAAAACACATATTATAACATACATAATAATGGCACTAAAGTGATGACATTGGTAAGAAAACAACATTTACAGAATTGTGATGTGATGCATGGCATTATTAGTGTAAATAGTGCCCTATCAAAAAAACGAAACTTAATAAACATTACGAAATAGTTACCTATTCTATTCTATCTCTAAGTACTATTTATGAACTATAACATTTACAGAATTATGATGTGATGCATGGCATTATTAGTGTAAATAGTGCCCTATCAAAAAAACGAAACTTAATAAACATTACGAAATAGTTACCTATTCTATTCTATCTCTAAGTGCTATTTATGAACTATTTCGGATCTACAAAACACTAACTAACTGATGATGATGAATTATTGATGAATGATAAAGGTATAACTACAAATAGTAACATAATTAAATTTTCGGCAGCGTAGCGTATTAAATCTAAGATTATGTACAGAACTAAAGTTAAATATTACAATTAGATAATAGATTTCCAGCTAAACTACATACTACATAATGATAATGAAGATAAGACTGTGTAATCTTTGAAAAGAAAAGCAGTCGAATCGAAATGCAATTTCCAGGTGGGAACATCAGGCAGGTCATAAATAATACACCACCCAAGTCAGTATCAAAACGATGATACGAGTATATTTCATCAGTTGCTTGGTATAAGGCATGGTACTGAACGTACATATAAAGCCGTTTAGTCGTATGTGTTATAGTTATTCGAATGGCCATACCCATACCTTGCCCATAACCACAATCACACTACCACACACTATATACGACACTACTCGTCAAGTAGGTCAGGTCAAACAAATCCATAAATACATGCATAGACAGAATAATAAAGAATCACTCTCAAAATCACAGTTCACTCTCTCTCTCTCTCACCACAACACGACCATAAATGATAACGATTCTTTAGAAGATAATAATTATGCATTGACACTGTTATAGTAGCTAATGCACGTAATCGATGGGTTAAATAAAATTTAGCAACAAAATTCAGGATAAATTCAAGATAATACAGTGCACCTACATATACAAACCTCGTTCTTGTCTCTCCACTATATCTGCATACAAATCTTTTCGTCATATTTTTCCTTAAACTACATATCTACGAATATCTACTCTAATCTATAGGGCAAACTAAACGTAACATCGCTTTATCTAATTTTTGCTATTTTTATTCTCATACATAACAAGACCACACCACCACGAATAAAATTATCAACATCATTTTCTACAGTCTACAATGTTAAAACTCTTCAAATGGACAATGCCTAACGTGCAGTAGGCAATTTACCAAATTTTATTTCTAAACGAATCTAATAATTTTCTACTTAGAATGCTAATTAAAATTAATAGGGGAGAAAGTTTACAGATTCAAACTGTTAGTTTAGGTACCACAGACTATGTTATTCCATAAATGTCAATACCAAAATAAAAACCTGAGTACATAGCTACTGATTAAGTTGTAGACAAGGATTTAGACGATATTATACGAAATATCATAGCTATAGGTACCACAGACTATGTTATTCCATAAATGTCAATACCAAAATAAAAACCTGAGTACATAGCTACTGATTAAGTTGTAGACAAGGATTTAGACGATATTATACGAAATATAATAGCTAAATTGAAATGCAAATGAATATAATGCTATTAATGAAGGGGTATATGGGAAACCTACAAAAGTTCAGTTGAGTTGAGGCCTTGTTTGATTATTGTTAGGTACTTGTAATATCTAGTACCATCTTTTAATTAAGATATCTTAAATTTTTTCTTAGAGAATCCAGTATCTTCTCTCATCGTCCATATTGTATTTAAAATTGGCAATATTGGCAATCGATATCTCGATGGATTATTATGTTTAACCTAAGTATATATACATTAATTTTCATGTATATACATAGGTACCTATTTATATCTGTACCTAGACATTTTAAAGGTAAGTGTACCTATGCTTATAGTATCTCTTCATTAATCTGATTGTAATGAATCTACTTACTGGATATTATACTAATAGTACTGCTAGTTAACATTAAGGAACAAGCACTCTTACACAAAGTATCCAACTTCGAAAAACAGGGAAATAACAAAATTCTTAGGTTATCTATGTCATAGTCACTTAGATCTCAGTCCCACTGCACAACACAAATGTGTTCCCTCCCAAAGCTGAGCCTTCCCCTGTCTGCTAAACGTAAACTTGGAATTTTTAATCTCTTTTTTTCATACTTTTGCTAGAATATTTTTTGATTCTGCATCGCTAATACTGAATATTATAGTTAAAATTACAAAAACAAGGATTCTGCCTCACAAAATCCATTTAATTCACTGTTCTGGCTTTGATTGGGTGACACCTTTGGTTGATTTAAATAGAGGTATCCTCTCTTCGTTTACTTTAAGGATTTCAGGTTCCCTATCTGTCTGCGTTTTTACAATTACCTACTTTTAATGCATAAATAAGTTGCTATATGCGCCTTCAATAAACCTCCTATTCACTTAGTAGTTCAATCTCTAAAGGGCTACCCTACCTACTTAATTAATATCAAATTCCACTATTCGCTACATGCACTCTAATTCACGATTGGCTATATGTATAAGGTAATATATATTATCGTAGTATTGGTTAAACAGGCAACATTAACAAAAGACAAGGACATAATATATCTTACTGGGTTATGTTTTCATATAAAATCAGGGAAACCTATTGATATAATATCTAGAGACTAAGCACAATGAGTGATGAAACCAATTTGTCGAAAACTTAATTTGCATTCGTAAAGAAAACTTTGCGGCGGAACATTTTAGTTAATTAGTAATTTTAAAGCCTACGTAGCTCTGCATTCAATTGACCATTAAAGTGTGAGATTCAATAGGAGGGGAAGAATCGTATAACGTGTCTGTGTCTTGTGTAGGTTCCCCTTGTAATTGGCACTGATTGCTCAACGTTCCAGCTCCGCAGTCGCAAAAGAATCTAATAATATCACAATTTCCATTCATTAGACACATTATTATTATATTTAATATTTTTGGATTTGCAAATAAAAAATTACCGATCATGTCGAATGAATTCAATGTCATGGCCAGCGTGGCAAGTCTTTATACAATTAACACAAATTGCATTACGATCAGTTGTGTTACACGTTCGACACCGGTAAAAGTCGTGCATGGGAAAGCTGGTGTAAGACGATATCTTGTATAAACACTGTCCATTTGCCACAGCCTTTTCTACCGCATCTTGATTGTTAAATATTTTATTTCCTACAAAAAACATCATATTGCAATTAAAGAATAGAGCAAATCATGGATGATAGTGTCATATACATTAGAAAATATTATTTGCAAATTGTTTCAGTTACCTCTACAAATAGGATGAACACCACTAGCTAAACAGAGGCCGCCGAACCGATTATTAAATATCTGATTGTGTTCCAATGTAGCCGTTGCATTATTGGTAATTTCAACCCCAGCTGCTAAACCATCGAAAATCCGATTCCTCCTTAAAATTGGATGACTTTGTGTAGAGATCAACACACCAGCTTGAGCATTACGACATATATCATTCTCTTCGAGAATCCCTTTTCCTCCGTTAAATATACATATTCCGCCATCCCGCCCATCATATATTTTATTTCGTCTCAATGTGGGGTTTGAGTCCGTTTTGATCCAGACACCAGCCATTGCATTGTCGAAAATTTCATTATTTTCCAACAAACCTAGTCCTCCATTGTAAACTAACACGCCTCCGTTTTGACCGCCCCATATTTTATTTCCTCGAATAACTGGATTGCTACCAGTCCTGATAGAAAGATCAACAAGGAAAGTTTAGGCAAGTGTCTACAGCGAAATGATGATTTTCTGATTTTTAAGTGAATGGGAATATTTATTATTTTACCTTATTTGTACACCTGAGTACAAATGATTGAAGATGTCATTGTCTTCAAGTCTTCCATGTCCATTGTCGTAGAAGTATACACCGACTTGTTTCCCCGAATGAATACGATTTCTCCTTAAAACCGGAGTAGATCCTGTGGTAATCCATACCCCAGCCAAAGAATTGGCGTAGACTTCATTTTCCTCAATCAAACCTTGTCCTTTCTCATGAACATAGATGCCTCCATGTTGACCATGATGAATCTTATTATGCCTTACAATCGGATCACTGTTAGTACGAATTTGGATACCAGCCAGAGCATTACCTAAGAAAGACATTACCAATGAAATTAAATTGAAATAGGAATTTGTCGAGACAAGCATGTCATTAAATTACAAGAAATGTATTATACCATAAATATTATTATGCTCGATCAGACCGCGACCTTCCCCGAAGATATAGACGCCCCCTTGATGGCCATTATATATTTCATTACGGCGTATCGTCGGATTACTGTTGGATGTTATCCAAACACCAGCAAAATTATTTGAGTGAATTTTATTCTCAATAAATTGTCCTTGGCCATTTTCATGCACGTAAATTCCTCCCGTCTGCCCATGATGAATCTCACAGTGAACAACAGTCGGATTAGCGCCAGCTTTTACTTCAAAACCAGCTATGCGATTGTTATGAATGTCATTTGCTTCAAAATATCCCTGTTGAAAAAAGACCCACCAAATTAGTGCATGAATTTTCATACAATTTTACTTCGATGATCGAAGGTATTTAATTACCAGGCCGTTATCAAAGGTGAATATTCCAACGTCTCTTCCGTGGTGAATATGATTGCGCCTCATGATGGGATTGGCAAAATTTTTCACCCATATTCCTGCAAGGGCATTTCTGCTAATTTCATTGTCCTCGTATGTTCCATGAGCATAGTCAGTTACATATAAGCCCACGTTTTCACAGTCACTAATGTCGCAAAATCTTATGTACGGTTCTGCTCCTGTCCCATTTACACAAACAGCTGCTCCCACTGCACCAAGATTCAAGAAATGCAATTAAATACTTTATCTTGAAACGACGAGAAAATAAAATGTGAGAAAAGATATGAAAGTCTAAATAACTTGCCTGCAGAAAGACTGCGTATGATACAATGGTCAACAGTCGGGGCGCTACTATCTTTGACTTCGAGACAATAATGTTTGTGATGAGGGGCACTGGATGCACCCACATCTGGGGCGAATTTTAAGGTAACGTAGCCTAAATAGGCGTGCTGAGCTCCTTCAACAAACATTACAGTGGATTCTCGATCTGTTTCAAGGATAACATTTTCTGCTACGGTTCCCGGTGCTGCGCCAATAATCTGCCAACCATGAAGTGTCAAAATTAAAATATGCTCTCAGAGGATACAATTCTTTGGATATTGTAAGAAATAATTTGCATACCTCTGCATTACTATCGATGATTAACAATTCGCCAATGTATTTTCCAGTATGAACAAATATAAGAGGATTATCGCCTCCCATACTAATAGCAGTCTGAATTGTATCTACACACAGAATGTTCCTTCCGGAAAGATTGTCCGTGTACATGTCTTGACAGCCTTGGCGCACATGAACGCCTCGATACAGTTGTTTAAATGATTCTTTCCATGGATTATCGTAGTCACATTCATCACATGGAACCATCTCAAATTTGGCTGAGCCTTGTTTGAACAAAGGGAGATCATACTCAAACAGCCGTTGATAAAGGGTTTTCCTGTAGTCACAATAGAAAATAATTTTAAAGGATATCTTTAAGTAAAAAATCCTATGTAACTCATTTCGGTAGGAACAACAATTTTGTAGCAATTAAAAACGTACCATAGTTTACAGTCATTTGCTATGCTATGGAAGCGCTTGCATACTTGAGCTATGCGACATAAGTCTTTCTCCTTCAAATACCCGAATATTGTTAGAAGGACCTCATCTGGTAATTCACATTGTAGATAATGAGCTGCACAATTGTTTGACCCATCTGAAACCACATCCGTTTTGCCTATTTTATATGACTTAAATGGTCAATATATTGTATTGAATGCTTTATCATAAAAATCACATACTTTCGGATGACGAAAATGTGGAGCGACGAGGCCTTTTCCGAGCAGGAAGCATTGATGACGCATAATTACCACCGCTGGTGCCCGGATTACCAGGGAAAGGAGAAGTAGCACTTCCGCCGGAATATGAGGAGGAAGAGGAGGAAGAAGAACTACAAATAAAAAGAGAATTAGTTTCTTAACGAAATCATAACATC